>PISX010003083.1:0-145255 GCA_004024625.1 Mellivora capensis
AGACGATAGGGCAACCATAGCTCCTTTTTCTTCTTCCTTTTTCTCTTACTCATCAATACCTGGAAGTAGAAAATGGTGTAGATTGTGTAAGCCTCAAGACGGGAAACAGCAGCTGAGACAGGTTTGCCCAGCAGAATTCTGGGAAGAATGAAGAATTCTGGGAAGAAGTATGGATGCATGAGCAACAAAAGAGGAAATGTGTTATTTTAGTGATTCCAAGTGTGCGTTAAATGCTCTCATATTTGCATTTAAAAGCGACACTGTATAATGTAAAGGTAAAGCATGAATTTCATGCTAAGAATTTAAAATGCTAGTTTTCCTTTACTTCGTACTACATTAATAACACACACCATGACAAGCTGAAAGTGGGACCCTGAAAGAAAGGAAAAAGCCTTACATTTCAATACCTTTAAGAACTTTCTTTCAGCTTTTTGAACAAAGAACCCACATTTTTATTGTGCAGTCCTGCAGTGTCCACCCTGCCTGTAGCATCACTAGGACCTGGGAACTGGTTAGAAATGCAGAATTGCAGGCCCCTCCTCAGATCTGCACCTGAACACTCTCCAGCTGATGCCAATTTAATGTGTGCACATTAAAGTTTGAGAAGCCCAGCAACGGACAATCTGCTCAGTGATGCACAGGTGTCCAGTGGGAGGAGCTGGGATCCAAACTCCAGCAGCCTGACTCCAGAGTGTGATGAGGGACCATGAATTCCACTGTGGGGCTGTGAAGTCAGTGTATATTACCCCCACTTAGAGATACAGAAAAAGCTTAGAAAGGTTAATGGACTTACTAAAGGTAGTAAATTTCCCACAGTAAGCAGTAAGGCTGAAATTAACAGCAAATCTGTGTCTTTCCAAATCTAAGCCATTTTCATTTATGCCTGTAGTTTGCAAATAAGAGTGAGCATCAGAAATAACTGGGGAATTTTTCAAATGCACATCCCTGGGCCGCACCCCAGGCACATCAAGTAAAACTTTCTTGGCTGAGGCTCCAAAGTCTATATGTTTAAAACCAGTGGTTCTCAAATTTGCCTTTACAACAGCACTACCTGGAGAGTTTTTTGTTTGTTTAATCCTAACAACCAGGGCACCTAGGTGACTCAGTCAGTTAAGCATCAAACTCTTGATTTCAACTCAGGTCACGATCTCAGATTGTGAGATCAAGCCCCCCATGTTGGGCTCTGCGCTGAGCGTGGAGCCTAAGATTCTCTCTGCCACTATCCCTCCTCACTTCTCAAAAAAAAAAAAAAAAAATCCTAACAACTAGGTCACACCACTGGCCAATTAAATCAGAATCTGAGGGTGGTACTCAGTCATCACATTTTCAAACCCGTTGAGAACTACTGTTTTTCTGTTCGTTTTTAACTGAGAGAGAGATCACAAGTAGGCAGAGAAGCAGGCAGAGAGAGGGGGGGAAACAGGCTCCCCGCCAAGCAGAGACCCCAATGTGGGGATCGATCCCAGGACCCTGAGATCATTACCCAAGCTGAAGGCAGAGGCTTAACACACTGAGCCACCCAGGCGCCCCGAGAACTACTGTTTTTAAAACAGTTCTAGGTGGTCCTGATATGCACCCAGGTTTGGGAAGGCTGCTTCACACTTTATTATCTCCTGTTCACAAGACTTGCCATTAGATTCCTGGGCACAAAGATTAGGAACAAGCTACTAATGAGCAAACAAACAAATATGTGGGATTTCAGGAAACGAATTTTATTCCTGGAGCCAACTTAATCAACCAGCTCCATTTGTGAACAATGCAATTAGTACTCAGGATCGCCGGTGTGTATTTTGTTAATAAAACTCTAAAACTTATCAAAGAATCATTAGCTGCCAAAAGCAAGAACTCTGTACTAAATATTTACATCTGTTTCTAAATCAACATTTTTATCTTCAGGTATAATGACATTCACCAGTCATTATTCTGGAATCCTGCTCAGATGCTCAAGTTAAAAGAGACAGGAGCCTCTATGAACTGTTGGTAGAGAATCTCAGCAGCTCAGGGTTAAAAAGTCCCTAGAGGTCAAGAATCCAAACCCTCTTCCAAAACCTGACCTGGCCTACAGAAAAGCATCCGGCCTCACACAAGTTTCTCGAAGTTTATGTGGGGACCACCACCTGCATATGAATCACCTGGGTACTTGCTTCAACTCCCCTCTAGCAGCATCACCTGGAAATGTTTCTTTTCGAAAAACAAGCTTCCCAAGAAACTTGTAAGCATGTTAATGTTGGAAAACAGTGTAATTTTTTTTAAAAATCTTATTTACTTATTAAGAGAGAGAGAATGAACAAGGGGAAGAACACAGGGAGAAGCAAACTCCCCGCTGAGCAGGGAGCCCGAGGCGGGGCTCAATCCCAGGACCCAAGGATCATGACCTGAGCTGAAAGCAGCCCCTTAACTGAATGAGCCACCCAGGCAACCCCCCCTTTTAAAATATTCTATTCTATTCATTTGAGAGAGAGAGAGAGAGAGAGAGAATGATCAGGAGGAGAAAAACAGCTGTCCTGATAGTTCCATCAGCCAGTCCTACCCCAGTGTTAGACAATGGCAAATTCACCAAGCCAATACTATGCTAGAGATGTTCTGGTGGTCAACTAGCTACCTCTCCCCACTTGAACACCACGTATCTTAAAACCACCATCTTTCCTGTTTACTCTAGAGTTAACTGGTGATTTTTCTCATGGCCTAGAAGGTAGAATATGAGCCATGAAAAGGGCCTAGGCATTTTATAACCAAATATGCCCAACTCAGTGCTCACTTCAATGTAAGCCAAGCCTAGCTCCTCTTACCTACCCTAGGCAGAGGCAACTGGCTTATTCTGGAAGCTTGACCTGGCCCACAAAATGTTTTGGTTTTGAACCAAAACCTACTCCCCAAACTACAGAACATATGATCCCATATCTGCCCTCAAGATCTACCCAGAACAAATCATCCCTCTTCCACAGGACAGTCCTTAAATACCTACAAATATACACCACATCTCTCTCAAATCTTTTGTTTTTCGAGCTAAATAATCCTATATCCTTTAGTTTATTCTTTTTATTAAATTCCCTGAAAATTATCTGCATATGGTCTTCCATAATATGTATTTTTAGTTCAGATGAATAGAATTGTGTAATATCTTTCTGTTCCTTATTTTTTCATCAAATGCAAGGCTTTTTTTAATAAATTTTATTAATTTATTTGACAGAGAGAGAAATCACAAGTAGGCAGAAGTAGGCAAAGAGGCAGCAGATAGAGAGGGAGAAGTAGGCTCCCTGCTGAGCAGAGAGCCCAACTCGGGGCTCGATTCCAGGACCCTGGGATCATGACCTAAGCTGAAGGCGGAGGCTTAACCCACTGAGCCACCCAGGTGCCCCAAATGCAAGGCTTTTAAGAACTATGTATGTTGCTATGCACACCTTAAATTTTTTTGCCCAATGCCAGTTTCTCCACACCCTCTCCCCACCTCTCCTGCACCCCTAGGTCTATCCTGGTTTCCATTGCTCCACAGATACTTCTTATTATCCATATGCCTTTTAAACAAGGACCCAGAACTGAACATTATCTCACCTATTACAAACACACAGGATCCTACAGATCTATTTTAAGGGATGCATGATTCTAGATTCTCACAGCAGCTAACCATTCCTAGAGTTTTCAGCTGCAGTGACAATGCCTCATTTAAATCATTCACCCTGGATGGTCATCTCCCTCCTTCTCAGGCAGAAGAAGCCCATCACCTGAGAAATATTGTCTCCTAAATACACTAACTCTGCCTTCTATTTCCATGTGTTCTTTTTGCTCGAAGAACTGCATGTTATGTTGCTGAAAGGGACTCAGAGCATTCAAAATAAACCTTAGAGATCATCCAGCATGAAGTCGCCTGAAGGACTTGGTGGTAAACTCTCAACATTTTATGAAGGAGGAAACAAAGCCCAGAGGTGTTCAGCAACTTGCCCAGGAACACAAGGCAATTACAGCCCCAGAGCCGAGTCAGAAGCCCCAGGGGTCCCGATGGCCAGGCCAGCTCCTCCCAGCACCCATGTGGGCCACGTTCCCTGCCTCACAGCAGAGGGCTCTGAGTTGGCGCCTACAGCTGCCTCACCCGCCCCCTCCCTCGGATCCTCTGAAAGCCAAGCACACAGAGCCAGCCTGTATCAGAGCTTCAGAGCTACAAAGCCTGCATTATTTAACACTGGCTTTAGCTATCTGGGATGGAGAATAAATAGCACTATAATAAAATCCATAAAATATACCAAATTGGATTTTTTTTCAGGGATGGCTCCAAGCACAAGTTGGTAATCAAAAGGTTTTCAGAAAGACTGGAAATAGTGTTTGCTGTGTTGAAATTTCCCAGAATCTTAAGAGCATCCCTGTTCCCCATCGCCCACTAGCTGAATACTTCAGGCAAAGATGCCTGTTACTCTAAGTCATGAGAAAGGAGGACATTTTCAAAAAGCCTGATAAAGAAAGTCTCTCCTCAGGTCTTTATGAGCCAACCTACCTTAGAGCATGAAGGTCTTTAGCCCTGTGGTTTCCTAATACTCCTCAGGCAACAGCATTAAAGGAAGAAGAGGTGGTGGACCCCCTTGACAGCGAGGTGAGGAAGACACCTGTGACAGCAAGTGGTGATGCTTGCCAGCCATTTACACACATTTGGCATGGGAGAGCTACTAATAATGAAGACTCCTAATTCCTCCTAAGGACTTGGCCACAATTTGGGGTCTCTCTCAAACCTTAAGGAGTCAGAGGAGCCCTGTTTCCCTTCAGTGTGGTCAAGTGATGGGCAGCAATGAGCACTGCTGCTTTTATATTAATATCATACTTTACAAAGAAAACCTCCAGCTCCAGGTTTCATGAGCTTACCCTATTACCTCTCTCCCACCCCAAATTCCCAGTGAAATAACTAAAATGATATTGTATAAAGAAGGAAATCCTAATAGGGATAGCACATAAGAGAGAGGGCATCAGGAAGTTTGAGGAATCCCAGAATACCACCACCCAAAACACCAGAGGTAAGAGATGTTATTCCCAGGAAAACTGGAAGACAAGCCAAACAACTTGGTGTCCACAAATGATGAAGGACAGGAAAAGGCTCTGAGGTCATCAGATGAGTTGACCCAAGAACTCCTTTTAGATCACCTGAGTGCTAACTCCTCTCCCAGGTATACAGAACACAAACAGCAGAACCTCTCTGGGGGAAGGAAGGTTTCAAATTGCTCCCCAGCACAAGTGGACAGGTATCTGGATAAGAGTCAATGCGTGAATGTTTAGGGCAGAGAGAGAAGGAAAACAAAGTTGCACACATTTCTGTACCCTCCACCAGACCCGAAAGGAAAGGAGGAGGAGGAGGAGGAGAATAAGGAGAAAAAGGAAAAGGAGGATGGGAGGAAAGGGGGTGAGGAGGAGGAGAAGAGAGCTCTCCTTCAGAATGTCCTCCCCTGGAGCCAGCCTATTCTAGCTCCTGCTGCTGGGGCAGCCACACACTACATGTCTGCTTCACCACAAGGAGCCTGCCCATGGCCCACCCCCTACCGCCCTCCCGTAACAGGGAGTCCTGCTGACTGACGGCAGCACAACCTTAGAGAAAACTATATCAGGGATATATACTAATCGATCTAATTAACTAAACCCTTTTTCATGTGTCTTAACCAACAACCAGGACTCACTAGAAACCTAGAGAGAAAGAAACTCCACCACGGGGACCAAACCAAACAACAGACTCAGGAAGGAACGGGGAGGACAGGAAGCACAGAGGAACCTCAGAGATCTAATTGGCATGCTCTGAAGCATCAGAAAGGGTATTACTTCTCTATGTTGATCCAAAAGGTCAAGCAAAGAGATCAACAAAGGGAAAACATGGAGGGAAAAGTCAAAGTGATATGGAGGACAAAGTCAAGTCCAACAACCACTTATTACAAATTCCATTATGTATAAAACAGAGACAATGGATGTGAGTGAATAAAATATAATGAAACAAAATTGCCCGAAACTTGAGACAGATAAGAATCTTCAGATTAAAAGTTTCTACCAAGTGCCAAGTGGGATCAGCAATACAGCATGATGAAATTTCAGAATTCTAAGGATAAAGAAAAAAAAAATCCTAACAGTTTGAGTAAACAACCACTTATAAAAGGATCAGACAGCATTTTCAGTGTTTTATTTATCAACCACTTACCCAGCATACATTACTTCCCAGGCCCTTTTCCAGACACTTTAAAAAGAATAACTCATTGAGTGAAAGCATCACATTTCTTCTCATCAACAAGCCTGATTACTAGAACACAACCAAATAATATCTTCAAAGTTATAAGAAAATTCATTTTTAAGCCCAGAATCCTGTACATATTCAAACCATCAGTCACATGTGGGGGCAAAATAAAGGCATTTTTTGACATTTAGGAATCAAAAATTCACATGCCCTATGTGAAAAAAAATTATGCTAGAAGCTATTCCAACAAAATTAGAGATTTTTAAAAAGAGAGAATATAAGACAGAAGCAGCTGTGGTAGCTGAGTATGACCTAGAATAAATGAAGAAAGTTGGAAAGAAATTAAACAATGATCCAGTGGACCTTGACGCTTAAGATACTCTCTTTTGAGCATCGGTGATTTAGTGACACAGGCTGATATTGCCTTCTCTATGGGCAGGCACTAAGCCCAGTGTGACAATGGATAATCTATGCATAATCATAACACTGCAAATGCTAGTCGGGGGCTTAATTTTTGTAATAAACCTATACTCAAAGCAAGAAAAAATGTCATTACAAAATAAAATATACATGCAAATGAAAAAATACTAATGTAACAAAAACTGAGGAGAGAAGGAAGAGAAGAGAGACCAGGAGAAAATATAGTGAAAATTCTCATCCTCCATGTAAAGAAATCAACAAATACAATCTAGTATTATTAAATTGAGAAAAGGAAGTATTAATGATAATTTGAGAATATAATAAAAACCAGAAGCTTTAAAAAGCAATTACTGGAGTATATGGAAACTGTGCTTTCTCCTTGATTTTTTGCAAACCTAAAACTTCTGCTAAAAATAGCCCATTAATTAAGGGAAAAAAAAAGTAGTTACCTGCGTGGAGTAGGTAGAAGGCGTTTCAGCATGGTTTGAACATTTTCATTATGATTAATATGTTTAACCTCAGAGTAAGTCTTAAATAACAGACTGAGGGGCACCTGAGTGGCTCAGTGTGTTAAAGTTAAAGCCTCTGCCTTCGGTTCAGGTCATGATCCCAGGGTCCTGGGATTGAGCCCCACATCGGGCTCTCTGCTCAGCGGGGAGCCTGCTTCCTCCAATCTCTTTCTCTGCCTACTTGTGATTTCTGCCTGTCAAATAAATAAATAAATAAATAATCTTTAAAAAAAAATAACAGAATGAAACAGGATAGAGTGTTCTTTACAAGTACATTTGGTCTTTATTATGGTTATTTATATATTTATCTTACCCCCATAAGCTCTTTGAGAGCTTACCTGTGTATGTCCTATAGTAATTAACAGTATATTTGCTCTTAGGTTCAACTGAAAAGGGTATTTGTAAAAATTTTAAAGAGATGAAAGAATGTAGGCACAATAATTATTGTTTCTTACTAATTTTTAACTTTCATCCATCATTTCATGTGTGGAATGTCTAGTTGGAACAGATACCGGCTGGGAATCAAGGTCCTCTTTGTGCCATCTGCTACCTGTCTGGCCCTCCTCTGCTCACGGTTCCCTGGCTCCTGATTGATTCCTTAAATCTGAAGCCCTGGCTTCCAATAGCCGTGTCCTTCTGCATACCTGACTTCCCCTGCTCGCTGCGGCATGAGGACTCTGTGTTGTCTGGTCTCTGAACGTCCTTCCTTGCTGCTAATAGACCAACCATCCTGCACTCCTCATTCCCACAAACCTCAGAAGTACCTTAAAGGTACTGGTTCTGGAGTCCTGTCATTGACGCCATGACCCCTTCCAAATCTGAGATGAAAAAAAGAACTGGAAATAAAAGGGTAGAGAGTTGGAAATTGGAAGAGTATTTTCTTTCAAGAGTGAGGTGATCAAGAACTCCCACCTCAGGTGGGGTGATGCCACTCCTCACATCAAGCCAAGGGAAAAGAGCCTAAACCGAACCCCTCAGAGAGTTTCATGTGTTCTCTCTGCACTTTGGTAGGCATCATAATGGTGAATAAATCATGCCTTTTAAATTGAAAAGCTAAGAGAAGTTATCGCTGGCCTCTCAGAACATGAGAACAAAGATTCTCATATGGAGGCAACCAGCACTCCCAGTGATCCAGGTGTGGGCTACTCCTGAGCCGGCAAGAAATTCTCACAGATCCTGAACAAGAGAGCCCCCCACAGGGCAAGGGACTTCAGCCAAGAGAGGAGGGACGGCTGGCCTGCTGGAGGTCAAGAGACTGAGGAGCATCATAAGCCACAGCTGGAATACAAGTGCACGCAGAGCAATCGAACCTCGGTGAAAGCACCTGATGATGGAGGGGGCAGGAAAGTGTACTGGGACATCACCGAAGTTATCAGGGTGGCTTATGGGAAAGGGTCAGCTGCAAACCCCTGTCAACCTGAAAAGGCATTAAAGCCACCCAAGAGCAATATTTATCAAATAGAAATTTTCTCCCCACCTTTATTTAATAGGCAGATTACTTTGATGGCTTCCATGATTCTTAGTCCCTACCAGGAATACCTTTTCATGATCCCCTCTCCTTGAACGTGGGCAAGACTGTGTCTTGCTTCCAACAAAGAGAGTATGGCAAAGGTGAAGGAATTCTGTAAATGTGATTAAAGTTCCTAATCCGTTAACTTTAAGTTAATTGAAAGGGAAACTCTCCTGGGTTGGCCTAACCTAATCAGGTGATCCCTTTAAGATGCTCTATCCTCCGTGTTATTTGTTATGGTATTGTGGAGGGCACGCATTGCATGGAGCACTGGGTGTGGTGTAAAACTATGAACTCTGTTACACTGAAAAGAAATAAAAAAAAAAAAAAGATGCTCTATCCTACTGACCTTGGAAAAAACAAGCCACACGAATTCTGCCCATAACCACATGAGCTTGGAGAAGCATCTCAAGTTTTGGGTGGGATCACAGCCCAGCAGACAGATAGACTACACCTTTGTGTGACTCTGAGCAAAGGACCCAACTATGCCTGGACTCGTGGCCCATAGGAACTGTGAGATTATGAATGGTATAGCTTTAAGCCACTAATAGTAGTTTGTGACACAGCAGTAGAAAACTAATATACCCACCCTACATACACTATAATTCTCTGGGGATTAAAATTAAGGTTAACAAGGTGAGGGAGGGTGGGCTCAATTCACTGGCTGGTCTCAGCCTCTGTCCCTTTGCAAGGACAAGGTCCACCCTATAATAGGACCTAACTGGGAGAGGAGAGAAATCTTAACTTTACATTAGGATTAAAGTTTTTGTTATTGCCTGGGATCACATGTGTGTGTGTGTGTGTGTGTGTGTGTGTGTGTGTGTAAACTGTGCTTGTTTTCAACAAAAAAGGTAGGGATTCAACTAGCCCCATAGTATGGGAATTCATTGACAGTGCAGAAAGGACAATGCTTTCAGATTATACCCCAAGAGTCTTGCTTGTTCAACAGAATAGTATTTCTTATATAATTTCATTATGCTGAGATCTCTACATATCAAATTGGAATTGTCTGTGTCTGACACTGTGTCTTTTCTAGAAGACCGTCCAGTGACCCATACTGCCAGCAACCACTGAAAAGCCTCCCAGCCCCCTCAGAAAGGTTTCCTCACCCTCATTTTGTTCCACTTCAGTATTATTCCTGCATTTTCCCAGCTCCTGGCTTTCTGATCTCTTTTCCTTTTTCTAGCCCTAATGTCTTTCTTTGGACTTAATGACATATTTGTTCTCCAACTAAGCTGTAGTCCTCTTTATTCAATCAGGCCTCTCCCTGGGTCCATCTACTTGTGTCTTCTCTGGGTTACTCCCATGCATGACCAAGCCCTGACTCCCAAGACCCCACCTGACTGGTATCCCTACCAAGACCAACATGACCTACCATGATGGGGGATTCCACAAAAGTTGGGTGTTCTCAGCAGCGTGCTTATGAAGAGAGGAAGCATAGGCCAAGTATCCAAGAAAAGACACAGCCTCTAGGGCGCAATCCGCATGCATGCGTGTGCACACATCCATACACACAGACGTGAGTCTTGGAAGCAGGAAGAGAGAGACTTAGACTTTTCATTTGGTGACTGCTGTAGGTCCGTTTCATCACAAGTTTCTTCTGGGTCCATTGTGCAACTACAGTTAACTATCCTAGCCCAAGAGAAGGGAGTCATGGATACCGAGGCTTTCAAAGGGCCTAACTCCAGGGCAGACCTATAGTATGAGAGTTGGCCAGTGCCTGTACCCTACTAGGAATGCAGACCCTCTTCCTGCTGCTGTAGCTGAAGAATCAGAGGAGCTGGAGAGCAAACTCCATGATGAAACCTAAATTTAAACTCTGAAAGAGTAGGAATCTTAATCTTCTGGTAACCACTGTATCCCTCACACCTACAACAGTGCAGTGTTTGGTTCAAGTTCCATAAAGGCCCACCAGATGAATGAATGAATGAATGAATGAATGAATGAATGAATGATTAATTCCATCAGCCCCATATTAGTTCTGAGATGCCCCTGCAGGTACAGGGTTTTGCCTAACAAGTGGACACACCCTTAGCCCCATGCTCTCTGCTTTTGCCTCTCTCTTTCCCTCTGCCCTTTTCTCCTCTCTGCCAGTTTTGTTTACCTCTGTGTCCATTGAGAGCCCCCCAGCTCTCTCTGCCCTACCTATCTCCTGCTGAACCTTCTTGGACCTCTCTACTCCTACACCCTCAATTTTCTTCTCTCTCTCTCATTCCCTGTTATCCCCTTTCTCCATCTCTCCTTTCTGTCTTGTGTACCTCCTCCTCCCACTGCCTCACCACACATGCCCATCTGTTTTCATCTGTCCCTCTCCCTACCACTTACCCAGCCATAACACCAGTTTGAAGTACATTTTATTTGTTATGTCTATTGATTAAAGTTTTATGTTCCCTGCTCTTAATTAACTTATTCATCCTGCTCCCATATATTGCTGTTGTATATTTCAAACATTAGATATATCGCTGACAAAGCAATTTGTAAATCAATGTTCTGTAAACTGGATCCTATTTCAAATGTATTGGAAGAATTTGGTAGATAAAGGAATCCTCTGATGAAAAATTAAACAATTCCTAATAATGCATAATTTTGCAAATCTGAAGTTTCAGGTAATGGCTATGGAGAACAAAATGAACCCATTCTGATGCCACCTACCACCATCCTTCTGCCCCAGCTTGGGTTGATTTCCTCAAGGAAGTTATCCGACCACAAAAGAGTCTGTAGAAGGAACTAAATAATTCCCCTGGGAGGCTCTTCTTTATGAAAACGGAAGTGTTGGAAGATGAAGGATAAATGAGAACAGGCTCAAAGTCTGCAAATTTATAAAAGGAAAAAATACGAGAAGCATTCATTCATTATACATATGCATGTTTAGCTACCATGATATTCCAGGCACTCTGGTAGGTGCTGAGGATAAAACTTGATTAAGACATAGTGCTTGCCCTCAAGGACTCACAGTCTAACAGGGCACAGAAACACATAAATAAGTAATTTCAAAGCAATGTGTAAGTATCATAAATAGTAGTAGCATGTACTTAAAAAACAAAGGCTCAGCAGTGGCATCAAGTGAGGAAAACTTCAGGAGAGCAGAAACCGGGTCTGTTTTGTTTGCTGCTTTATCACACCAGTGCCCAGCATGGAGCCCCACCCAGCTTCCACGCACAATGAATACTTGCTGCTAAAATGCCTAGTGATCCACTCCACTGTGGCGGGAACTGGAAGGGGTAAATCAGTCAAGGCTTCAATGAAGTGATGATACATAGAGCAGACTCTCAAGGAGAGTAACAGGTCTGGAGTAAGACAAGGATGGAATCTGCGTACACACAACGTTGAGTGTAAGGTACAGAGGTAAAAGAGACCACCATACATTCAATTAAATTTCAAACAAGGACCTGCCACTCACAAAAGACATCCCCCTTATCAGGAGAAAGAGAACTTAATTTCTTTTATGTGTGGTTCGCAATCTCATTTTTTCTCTTTATGACTGTCTGCTCTTACCACGAAGTTGCTTCCTGTATCCCTTACGCCTCTTTGCCCTAATTGGTCCTTCAAGGGCCTCTCTATTTCTTCCAACTACCAGCTCCTTCCCTCCTATACTCCAAAGTTATTGTCTTACCACAATTGTTTGAGGTAGTTCCCTACCATGTGTATGTTAGGGCAAAAATATGCTACGCATTCTAAAAACGTCCTTGGTTGCCCCTGTAGGAATGGCTGGATATGGTATACCGACTAGGTGGGGTTCCGCAAGCAACATGAACTTTCATCAAGAATTTTCCAAGATAATCTGTATTTCAAACATTTGCTCCTGTTGTTCCCTAAACCTGCCAAGTCCCTGAAGTTTGAATACTTCACCTCCTATCTATGTCTCCCAGTCTTATCTCACAACAGAAAGCAGCACAGAATTCTTCTGTTAGCCCCTGTGTCACACGCAATTTTTATTTCAAAAATTCTGAAGACCAGACTCATGGGTTTTGTCTCCTATGACAATCTTTATATATCCTAACATTTGCTGCAACAATTTCCCTACTCCAAGGTTACTCTAAGAACAGGAGCTATGTGTTTGGAAGGGTTGTGCAGCATCCTGGCTAAAAACTGGAGGACATCAGCACTGCCCTCTAGAAGGGCAGCAGAGGTCAAGAGAGGCATCTTAAGGCACATGGGACTTGCAGCCAAATTCAATCCCATCTCCTGCACTTACTAGTCAAGTAACTCCTGCAGCTGGTCTCAGCCCATCTAAGTGTTCATCTTCCTCCACCTGGAGATGAAACGGAGACAGGAGATTCTCTCCTCGAACTAAGAACTTGTCCCCAACAATACTTAATACAGTAATAAAGTAGTGTCTTTGGCCTTTCCCACCACAAGGGCTCCTTATACCAAGTCCCACATGCTCCTGTACCACTGCCATTTGGTCGCATTAATCACACTCTAAACCTCGGCTCCTCTGATTGCTCTCCTATTGATGACTCTCTCTGCTCCAGGGTCTCCAAGCAGTAACAGCCCACAGTGTAACACTGACATACACAGCCCCTGCTGCGAGGTCACGGGTCCTTACCTGGGGTTCGGCTGCTAGGGAAAGGCTCCTTCCACACCCTACATTTGCATTCTGGCTACCCATTTCTTATTTCTCTTACCACTTGGGATGCTGCATAACAGTTTATGTTTGTCCTGCACAGATATGCCTAGCCCAGTTGTGGAAAGGACCCTTCTGCAGCCACATAACTGCAAGGAGATGTATTTTCCTAAAAGACACATACCATGGACGTGCCAGCAGCAACCCTTCTCCTGACCAAGTACATGCCCTCCAGACAGCTACCTACATACTTCTCAGTTCAAGCCCATGACCTGCTAAGTCCCCATTCTTTCCCTGGCTCATCCTCCCCCATGATTCCCACCATCCTCTTGCATGTCGTCCTCTTCATGTATATTTCTTTCCACTCCCCTTTCATCCCACTCACATGCCTTGGTAATTTTATGGGAATACAAAGGCTACACATTTCATCTTGAGTTATACCAGATCCTCTTAATTATGACTCCTAGGGACTCCAGAGCAGCCGTGTAAAGCCAAAGCATAGGAAGGACGGCACAGCAAAGTGCAGGCAATCATTTTCTAAGAGCTAAAATACACACCCAATTTACATGACTATTTGCATTTGTGTATAAATTATACATCAATATGTATCCTCCCAAGACAGTGAGTTACTAAAATAATTTTGCCAGTTTCAAACTTGTCATTGCTCAATTTTTCCTCTCTCCCCCTTGCAACAACACCCACACACATCTTTTCATTCCTTAGGAGAGAGGGAGAGTGAAGAAAAAGAGAAGGAGGAGAGAGAGAGAGAGAGAAAGAATAGGACAAGAGAAAAGCAAAGAAGAAAATAGAACAAAGGAATGGATTACAATGAGAAAGGGAAAATACCAATGAAATACTCAGCATTTTTGAGTAATGAAATAAAGGATACCACCATAATCAGCTCCTAATGATGATTAAATACAATCGTATCCATGCCCAAAGGCAGCAAAATAAATATAAAATCATATATAGGCAACCTCTCTATAATTTCCTACCTCTTCAAATAAAAAATTTTAGGACTTAAATTCTACAGAAACTTTAATAGGTCACTTTGGAGGTCATCTGGGTGGCACAGGAAGTGTCTGACTCTCGGTTTCAGCTCAGGTCATGACCTCAGGGTGGTGAGATCAAGCCCAGTATTAGGCCTTGTGCCCAGCAGGGAGTCTGCTTGAGGATTCTCTCTCCCTCACCCTTTGCCCCTCCCCCTGCTCGCATGCACAGGGGAACTCTCTCAAATGAATAAATACATCTTTTTAAAAGAGAGAAAAAAGGGACGCCTGGGTGGCTCAGTTGGTTAAGCGGCTGCCTTCAGCTCAGGTCATGATCCCAGCGTCCTGGGATCGAGTCCCACATCAGGCTCCTTGCTTGGCGGGGAGCCTGCTTCTCCCTCTGCCTCTGCCTGCCACTCTATCTGCCTGTGCTCGCGCTCTCTCTCTCTGACAAATAAATTTTAAAAAAAGAGAAAAAAAATAAGTCACTTTGGCACACATATATATAGAATCACCTTTTAACAGTAAATGAATATCATAATGCGTTTCAGCTACAAATATTTTGTTCCCACATTATGTGGTACTGAAAACAGATCAATCAAGACAAAGTGTATAGCACCAATACCCATCCTAAAAACTCACTTTGTTGAGGATTTCTGTCCTCTCCTCATTCCATCCCACCCTAATTTAGGTCTCTAGGCAGCCCTGTACTCACTACAGGGCCCCTACAATCTGGACCAATCCCATTATTTCTCCTCAATAACTGGACAAGGGGTTCAGACATGCTGGGTAGTTTGAGCTCTTCATTTGAACTCAGGAACTGTGCTCGCCCTTAGGAGACAGGAAGCACAAATGACTGTGTGAGAAAGATGGAAAGAGAGAGAGAGATCTTGAGGGATAAGATGTGTCTATGCCCAGGTTCTAGTGGGTTCCTACCTCCAGGCTGCAGTCCCATTTTCTGCCCTTGGGAACTCTGAGACACCTATGTGTCCTTATAATCAGCCTCCCATTTCTGCTCCAGCCAGTTTCATAGGTTTCCATTATTTACACCAAAACAACCTTGACTAAGAATATTTAATGCAATTAATCCAGAAGCATTTCCAGTATCATTTTGTACTTCTAATAATTTTTAATGTATTTGAATTATTTTGTGGCTACTGGGATATTTTTTCTTTTTCTGTTAAATAAATATGACTCTTTAGGATATAGCCAGTTTGTTCTAAGAAACTTTCCTAAAAAGAAATTTTTAGCTATAAAAATATCTGACACTGTAGGGGTATGTGTCACTTTGTGTTGCACAATAGACCGTGACTTTGTGAATTACACATCTTCGAAAATAAAATACACTGAAGTTCAATAAAATTCTCACCCGTGGGTCTCACTTCTTCATTTCTGCCGTCAAAATACCAATACCTCATTAAATGTGAATATTGGAAATGTGCTAATTCAGTTAATAAATGCAGAGAAGGAACAAAGGTACAAATAATGAAAAAAGTGGCAAGAAGGAGGCAATAATAATAAAAAGGAATAAGTTTGATAAATTCTGCAAGGCAGGCTGCAGGCTTGATAAGCAATTTATTACAGTGGAAAAGTAGAAAGAGGCAGAACATCAACAGAACCTAGAAGGGGCATCTGGGCCCACCAGAATAGGGCCTGTTCTTCCAGCCATACTTGCGCAGAGAACCAAGAATTTAACATCAGCACCCCACCGTGTCCTCTTTCTAGTTGGCTGTGTAATCATAGGGCAAGGCTAGTGTCTGATAAAATGCAAGTCCTTCTCGTTGCACAAGGTAGAATCAGGAATTCTCAACTAACTGCTTTATGTTTCAACAAAGAAACAGATTGCAAGCTCTTCCTATCAACTGATCTGATAATTCAGGCAATGTCTATCCCTAGGATAGGCACAGACTGAGAACTACACATGAGAGACCCAAGCCCTGCCTTTAGGAGAGACCGGTTCCTGCTGGGTCCTATGTCCAGGTTTTGCTTTCTCCACTCACTGCTACCAGCATAACTAACATTGGATTGAAAAACACAGAATTGGAATTATCGCTATTAATATGCAATACCTACCCTATGCCAGGGACTATATTATGCTTTCTCTATATATCACACATCATTCTCTTTATAACTCTGCCAAGTAGATTCCCTCTACCTATTTTACAGATAGGCAAATTGAGATTCAAAGAAAGGCAGTAGTTTTGCCCCAGTCACACTGTAAGTAAACAAGGGAGCCACAATGGAACCCAAGTCTCTCTTATTCCAGGGTCTATGTATTTCTCTTTCACCTGGACTCAACATTAGCTACACTAAACTCCCTGAGAAATGAAAAGAAAGGCAGTCAGTCAGTTGCTTATTCATTAATTTCTATTTTTATTGAGTACCTACCACCCTGTCACACAGCTCAAGGGGTGCCACTCAACGCAGTCCACGTGAATCTCCTCCTGCCCACATAAGAATGTGACTGGTGTCTCAGAACTTCAAGGCCTCCAGACTCCGTCTACCCTTTCATGTGGCACTCAAAATGACAGCAATGTAAGGAAGACAGTTTTCCATAAGAAAGAGGCTTACTATCTACTACAGGGACAAAGAAAATCCTCCTGCACCCTAAAATAAAAGAAGATACGATAAAAACGTAATAACACTTCAAGAAATGTAAAAATACAGTGGACATTCCAAAGCAAGCGTCCAATTTCCTAAAAGTCTGCTAGAGGAGATTAATAAAGGAGCCTTTAAATACCGTGAGCAATCTGCTGACTGCACAGGTGGCCTGACACGGCCCACTGCTGCCAAACACATTCAAAGACACCACAAGGAAGCGAGGCGAATAGGAAAAGGGTTTTGCATTTTTTAATCTTCTGTGTTGATATATCTTTCTCTGTGCTATGAGTGGAAGCAAGTCATTCTCCTACCTCCTCCCGGTTTTACCTCCTTCCCTCTTTCAACACACACACACACACACACACACACACACACAATTTAAATTTATAATTCATCTGTGTTCTTCATTTGGGTTTCAGTGACTCAATTTTAGGGAATGCAAATACATGTTCTCTTGCTACCTGCCATAGCTCAATAATCACTTGGCAGTATACAGACTACAGATGAAATTAAAGGACCTGTGGTTCTAAAAATAGACATTTGAGATCTTAAATAGTAATGAATCCATATTTGGACACCAAGTAAATTTCCCTTCACGTTCTTTGGCTTATAGATATCTGATAATTCACTGTGCATATAAAGTTAAGTATATTGGGTCAGGGATCCAATTTTGATATTTTCTTTGCCTATCTAATATGATCTATCACTACAGTACCATAAAAATATGAAATTGATGCTAATCATATATGTATGTGAATACAAACACACACACACACACACACACACACAGTCCTCCACCCAGAGATAAACTGTGTCTGTTCTTCATTTCCCTCCTTCCACTGGTATCTAAGTGTTCGGTGTTACTGAGGAAGGAAGATATTAATTTTTTGCTCTAGTAGTCAGAAGATTAGAAGCATTAAAACAGATGCACCACAGTCATGTTTATTTGAGATTTTTTTTTTATCTACAGACCAAAAGGAAGCAAATCTAATTGACAGATACATGAAACAGGGCTGTATTCTCAAATAGATTATTTTCTTGCTACTAAGTTTCCTCTCCTGCTCTATCCAATACCTCATCTTTGCAAATATAGGGTGTGCTTCAAAATGAATCTCAGGAAACCCTCCCTGTCACTCAGCCATCCAGGGAACAGTCCTCCATGGCATGGCACGTCCCTTCACAGGTGGCTACGCCTGCTGAGAAGACAGCAGAGATTCCCCAGTGGGAGGAAAAAAAACACAAAACAGAAGGCTTTGGAGTCAAATAAAGATTTAAGTGTGAAAGGTCGTTTTAGTTAGGGGAGGAAGGAGATTGGGGAAGATATCCCAGAGAAAACAGAGCCTAGCCCTGGAAAACAATTGCCCTCTCAATACAAAGTGAAATGCAGATAAGTGGGGCCTTAGAGCAAACCAAAGCTGCCTGATCCTTAGACATCTGAGCTATGTAAAACACGGATTCCTGGGTTCCACCCAAAATTGCTGAATCAAAACCTCTGGGTATTGAGCCTAGAAATCTGTATGTTTTCAAATTACCTGTATTCCTGTTTGGAACTGTGGCCTTATTAAACACACCAATCCACAGGTTTTGTCCTAGAATAAGACAGTCTCGGCATAGCCAACATAGGTCCCGGGATGGGAACAGGTTACTCGGACCCTTGAAACCCTGCTTAAAGTAGGGAACTGAGGAGCATGAGAACAGTTCTCAGCAAACAACCCCCTAACAGGATATGGCTGTAACTCGGACATGAGTTCATAGCTCTGGAATTCTGTGGCAAGAAAGGGAGTGGAAAGGAAAACACAGAGGCAGAGGGTATATGATACAGGATAATGTAAGGGAACACGCTGGCTGGTTAACTAGGAAGTATATTCAGATACAGTGGCTCTGAGGTTTTTATTTGTATCCAAAAGCCAGCATTTTCTCTCCATCTCTGTACCCACCAGCCTTGATATTATCTCCATCCTGCAAAGACCGCCCAACTGGGGGCCCAACATCCACGTTTGCCCATTTCCTGCCAATCTATTCTACCCCAATGGCCCACAGTAATCTAAACATACAAGTGTGATTGTGCTATTCCCTTACTTAGTATGCTGTTAACAGTTCTTAAGATAAACACCAAAATCCTTAACATGGCCTCAGGGCCCTTCATGAACTGACTCAGCCTCATCTCTTGCCACTCTCCCATCCATATTGTTGTGGACCTACACTGCTTTCTGTGTTGCTTGGACTTGCGGTCTCCTCTGGCACCTCCACTCCCAAACTTTCAGGAATGCTGGTTTTTATGCCTGGGATGTCCCTTTCCATTCCTGACTCATCATCCAGATCTTAGATCAAACATCACTTCTATAGAGAAGACTTCCCTTCCCTCCTTGCCTAAGCTGGGTCCCTTGTCCTACACTCTCATGGCTTCCTGTACTTCTCCTTTGTTGTTCTCATACATGTAGTAGGGTCTGTTTTTGTGATTACTTGATTAATGTCTAACTCCCTCACTGTGATACAAACTCCACTAAGGCAAGGACCATGTTTTAGTCCATAACCGACCCAGCACCTAGAACAGTAACTGATATATAATAGATACTCACATTTTCTAGGGGAAAAAAGCCAATATGCTTGCATGACTGGGAAAACATAAGTACCACTGAAGAAACAGGGACACTAAAAAAGGGGGAAAAAATGAAATGTTTGATTTCAAGTACTACCTACAGTCAACAGCAGCAAATACAAGTGGATTAATGTAAAGATAAAAATAAAATTACAATGACGTTTGATTTTTATTTTTTTTATTTCTTTTCAGTGTAACAGAATTCATTGTTTTTGCACCACACCCAGTGCTCCATGCAATGCGTGCCCTCCACAATACCCACCCGGCTCCCCCAACCTCCCCCCCCCACTTCAAAACCCTCAGGTTGTTTTTGGTTTGGTTTTTTTTTTAAGATTTTAGTTAATCATTTGTCAGAGAGAGAGATTGCACACACACAGCAGGCAGAGAGAGAAGCAGGCACCCTGCTGAGCAAGGAGCCTTATGCAGAACTTGATACCAAGACCCTGTGACCATGACCTGAGCCGAAGGCAGATCCTTAGCCCACTGACACACCCAGATGTCCGAACAATGACATTTGTTTCAACAGGTAATTGATAATGTATGTTCTACTCTAGCGCTAAAAATAAAGTCTTGGAAGATATAATAATTCAAGCAGTAGTTAAATCATGAGAAAACCAAATGAAAAAGTGCACATGATATCAGAGAATCAATTAAGTCTCAAAGAAGGCCCAAGTTTAGAGGGTGGGAGGACAAGTGAGAAATAGACCAGAAAGACAAGACCATCTAGAATGGTGCAGTGAAACAGAGAGCACTAGGGAGCGATTTTGTTTCCAGATCTGAATTACCAATCAAGTCAAATGCTGCAGAGAAGACAAAAATGATGAAGATCAAACAGGCCACTGGTAGTGCCACAAGTCTGCTCATTGAAGAGCTGAGTAGTTGAAACTCTTTCTTGGAGGATGGGTTAAAGAACCAGGCAGGTGATAAAAGCCTGTTTTCAAACACCTCCCATTTGTATATCTGCAAATGTTACCCTGGCATCTTCAATAGGTTGTTCTGGTTCTTACGTAATGAAGAGGTGCTAAAGAAAACACCCACAGTGAGGAAGCCTTGCCTAAATCTTCCCCAGATTAGAACCCAAATTGGTTCTAATCTGAACCAATCATGTCACACATTCTCGATGAGTGTTTACTGATCCTGATGGTGATATTATGCCTTTAATCCATCTTCAGTGTACCCACTTGGATTTCAGCAGAACAGAATCTGTTGTGTTATAAATATCTGTGAAACATTTCATTAAATGTGAATGCAAAAATTCAAATATACAGCAGCATTCCTTCTCGAGAAGCTAACTGACAAACATAAAGGGAGAGAAGTTTGGGGCAAACACAAAACGTCAGTTGACGTATTCTACTAGACCAGAACAACCTGGACACCCTAAAGTATAAAAAAGATGAGTCAGATAGAGATCAGAGGTCACTGATTGAAGATTCCCATTAAACCATAAGATAATACACTCTACCATTTAGCTTTGGGCACAGAAAAAAAGAGAGCCAAAAAAAAAAAGAAAATGCAATTGACCAGTTTGCATCTAGAAGGCCACTAGAGAAGCTACTTTATTCCAGTATTGATCAGCAGATAGATGAAAATCTGGTAACAGGCAAGAGTTTCACTGAACTGTTGCTCCCTTTTAGCTCTAGTTCAGTTGGCAAATGTACCCACCTCTGGAGAAGCCCATCCACGGCCCTTTGGGACCAGTGAAAGAAGTGTTCAATTGTTGGAATGTTCACGTGACTTTAAGGACCCATGACTAAGCCCAGGAAAATGTAGACAAGAGAGGGGAATGTTAATTTAAACTCCTCCAGCTCCTTGCTTTGTTATCATCAGCCTTACCTTACCCTTACCTTCCTATCCACCCAAAGGATAGATATACTCATTATAAGTAGCTCTGGACATATGAAGAAGTCTTAATTGCTTTAACTGTCTATAACTTCATAATGAGCCAACAGTGTATCACCTAGAAAGAGAAGGAAGTAGATGGCAGGCCCTCTCTCTCAGTATATTCAGGCCACATGGACTCCTGTAATCCAGCCTGGAAGTCATACTTGATTAAGGATAGAGACAACCTAAAGTAAGCTTAAATCTCAGTAGACAGCCTCGGTACAAAGCCTCAAAACAACATCATCTGCAGACAAGTTCAAGGAATTGAGGCTAATTCTGGTTATAGAAGAGTAAGATGGGGTGGTATACAGGGTCAGGAGATGGGAAGGTAACCACGCATTATTGAGCTGTACCGATGTCATTAGTTTTTTCATCTTCCCTCACTTAACAGTGAGCATCATGACCCTGGGACCCAGGGCAGGTCTGGACCCGTAAGAAGTACTCAATAAATATTCAGTTATAAAGTGAATGATAATTGCCTTCAAATTTTCAAAGAATTGCCATGTGGAGAGGAGAAACTTGTTCTTTGTGATCCCAAATAACAGAATCAGGAACAATGGATATAAGGTATAAGGAGACAGCTTTATGCCAATGTAAGGAAGAATTTCCTATAGAGCTATTCTTAGACAGACTAAGAACTTCTTCCTTGGAGGAATCTCACAGAGACCATCCAAGTCTGGGACAGTGACAATGATGCAGAGGAGATTTAAGCATCAAGTAGGTTTACCTACATCATGGTTCTCAATCCTGGCGACACAGTAAAACCACTTAGGGTTCAGTTCTTATTTTTGTTTTAATACAGAAGTCTAGACACAATCCCCAGAAACTTGGTTTCAGTTGGCCCAGGGCATCAGTATTTTAAGACACTCTCCAGATGGTTCTAATGTGCAACTACAGGTGAGAAGCGCTAGATGAAACTTTAAGGTTCTTTCCAAACTTAAGACTCTGATTTTACATCTGAAGAATTAGGAGCTCCCATTCAAAATACTTCAATTTTGACTGACTGCTTAATTCATTAGATGTTCTCTAACACTAGTTAAACTAATGAAGCATCTAAGGCAATGTTCCAAACAGAAGGATAAAAAATTGGAACAAGAGAGAAAAACTGGGCATGCAAGTTGTATTAAAGCACATACCTTAATCTGTAGTTTGCAAACTCTAAATAACTGAATTTTTACTTAATCAAAATTTCAGAAAGTACAAACATGTAAAGTTCTTAAGTTTCCTGATATGGAACCATCAGCAGTTGGATCACCAGTAGGTGTAGATATAATCAAAAACCTCAGAATTCTCAAATCTCAAAATTCTGTTTGAGACCTTTCAGCCTGAGGACTGAAAATATCGAAAGTGAATGGGAGAGTACATATGGTTGTTAGAACGCAAGTAGGTGACAATCAGATAATCTCATATGCTGCTTTTTTATCCTGAACTATTTTGGTAAAAGTCTGCTCTTTGGTAAATGAATAATTCACTTATCTTTCAAGTGTATTTTAAATGTGTCACTTTTGAAAGCAGGGTAAGAGATATTTAAATAATATGTTATCACTCTTTAATAGGTTGAGAAGTGGTTCGGGGTACTGCTGTAGATAGAAGAAGCCAGTCAGCTGCATGCCTAGAAAAACAAAGAAAGCATGGGCACAGATTTCTTTCCTTCAACCCAGTAACCAGAGACACATTCTACTCAATAGCTTCTCTAGTTTTGGGTTTCCCTTAATGTGCCTTCCAAGACTGACTTTGCCAAATAAGCTTGCTTGGTACTTAGCTGCCACAACTTGTGGCTCTTGATGATTGTGGATTTAATTGATCTACATTTAACCCCTGAGAAGAGACCATAATTCTGGAATAAACTTATATCATTAAAATACAGAAGTCCTAAAAACACACAGAAACAAATATAGTTAATTTCCAACAAAGGAAGTTGGAGGTGGAAAGGCACAATGCCATGTCCATAGTAAGTGTTCAAAGATACCAGAATACAGTGACAAAAGGTCAGTTTTTGAAACAGAGATTTTCAAGTGAAAGTCTCACGAGGCAGGAATGTGGCTGGAGCACTGGAAGCCAGTGTGTCCACTAACAGCACATAGTGAGAGTGAAGGAGACCATTAGGAAGGAAAAGGTATTAAGAGCCTTCTAGGAAGCTTTGTAAGGACTCTGGCTATTACTCTAAGTGAAATTTAAGGTTGTAAGTAACATAATCTGACTTTGTTTTTTAAAGGATCACTTGGCTACTATGTTGAAACACCATTAGGGGGTGCCAAGGCAGAGAAGCAGGGAGACCATTCAAGAAGGACATGGCAATAAACCAGGTGACAGAGGATGGTATCTGGGACCGGGGTAATAGTATATGGTCATATTCTGGATCTTCAAATATTTTGAAGATAAACTAATAAGCTATACTGATACACTGAAAATAGAATATGAGATAAAAAGATAAATTAAGATGACTTCAAGGATTTGAGCCCAAGAAACTGGAAGGGAGTACTGCTTTTACTAATAAAGACAGACTAAGAGAAGGATGTTTTGGGGGAGAACAGAAGTTCAGTATGAGACGTATTAATTTTTCAACACACCTATTAGAAATTTAAGTGGAAAGCTGAGTAAGCAATAACCATACATATTTCATATCTAAGGGAGGGTTTCAGGTCAGAGATATAAATTTGGGAGTCTTTAGCAGACAGATGGTATTTGAATCCATGAGTTTGGTTGGGCGTGACTGTAGACAATATGGGGAAAACATCTTGAGGACTGAACCCTAAAGGACCCAATATTTAGAGATCAAGAAGGTCAGGATGCACCAAGCAAAGGGACTGAGGGGGAGCAGCCACTGAGGTATGAAGAAACAGGAAGAATATAAGATCCTGGAACCCAAGGGAAGAAGCTGTTTCAAGGGGAAGAGTAGAACCTGGCATATCAAATGCTGTGCTAATGCAAATGCAAATCAGAGATGAAATCTGTCATCTGTTTTTTGCAATGAGGCGGCCATTGGTGGTCACTGTGAGTAGTTTGACTGCAGTGGTGCAGGTTAAAAAGTCTCAGTGAAATGGATTCAAAAGAGGAGAGGAAGTAGAAAGAGCAGCCACAGACGATCCAAGTAGCCATCACTGACTGACTACAGGAGACAATGAAGAATAAACAGACATATTCCCCTAGCAAAGCAACACAATTTAGCACATAGAAAACAAGTCCATATTTCTATTCTCAAAATAAAGAGCTGCTTACCTCTTTGTAATAGGTGAGACATTGTCTAACTTCTCATTTTGTCAGCCTACCTGGCTTCTGAACCTCCAGACACAGTGTTCCTGTTCAATTTGACAAACTCAGGTGGCAGGCTTGGATTTCGGCTCCCACCCATTTTCTTCGCAGGACATAAGATAAATCCACACCCCAAATGCCTCAGGCCTCCACCCAATCAATAAATTGCAGTTAATGCCCTTAGGGAAAATGGTCTTTGATGAGACTCGTGTTAGCAGCCAATCCAAGCCCATTAACTTCCACGTCTGGAAATAGGTAAGGAAAATGAGGCTGATGGCTTCAATTTAGTTCTCATTTATCAGCATCACAATAACTCAACTCAAGGACATACAATTCAGGGTGATTGGATGAATTTGCTGAGGAGAGGTCCAAGACAGAAATAATAAAGAGGCGGAAGGTCAGGATCCAGGATTACTGGTAGAGTTATGATGAAGGACCAGGTTTAGAGTCAAGGGACAAGAACAAAGGGCACCGTGTAAGATGCTCAGAGGCCCAAACCCAGAAAAGCTACCAGGCTGATGTAGCATGGTATCATTTGCCACTCCTCTATAACTTCTGACTCTTACTGTCATTAAAAGTATGTATTAACAGTGATTACAATAAACCTGACATTTCTTTGGCTAAATCCCCTCCAAAATGCTTGCTGTCTCCTTTTCTTGTGTGTCCCTTAGCAGGTAATAATATTTTCCATTTCATAGATGGAAAAAACTGAACTTACAGCGAGTGAGGTACACAGAACAGCAAATGCTGATGACCAGTAAAGAACACACTTGGCTTCAGTGAGTAACACACTCCCCTAAGGAGGGAAAGAACTGGCTATTTGAGTTTAACCAAATTTGAAGAGTATATGTAATGGATGGGATGAAAAATATTTTATCTGTGAACACCAGAGTTCTTCCTGAGGAGTAAAGATTAACAGGAAATGATGCTGCAAAGCATTGGCCAAACAGCTCTGCATTTGACATGAACAGAAATGAAGAGAAGAACCAGAAGAGAGAAAAGAAATGAGCCGTCAGAAGAAACCAGGCAAATGATGTGTGGCTGGGGCACTGTGTGGGATTAACAGCCAAATCCCCAATTATAGGGTGACCTTAGGACTTTCAAGAACAAAGATAGCTGATTTCTAATTTGAAATTCTTTTTATTTCTAAAATCTAAAACTTTGCCCTGTCCTCCCTTTCCCCCACTTTAGTCAAGTCTATTACACATGTAAATGCTTTATGTACGATCTTTTTTTTTAAGAGAAATTAAGGAAACCGGAGTTTCACAGCCAGAGCTAAGATACAGAGAACACATAAAGGATAAATGTTGACGCAAAAACAGAAATTCCGAGAACTTGAAGTTTAGAGCCAGAGGGGCCATGAACATGTAAGTACCTAAGAATTCTCAAAATCCATGGGGCCAATGGAGCTTTGAGACAATGTCCTGCAATTCCCACACAGCATGATCACTTGGGTTCACACTTGGGTTGCATAAACAGTGAATGTGGTAGAGACTGACAGTTGTTTGGTTTATTAGAAAAATCAGCTAAGGTTCCTTAAACATTTTATTAAAACTTGAACCTATATATGTATATGTATTCACCAATGTATTACTGTAGAGCTAAGGCAGCATAGTCTACCACCAGTCTGCTGAACGGAGCTCTCTATTGTCTTTCTTGCATAAAGCACATCCATGATACAGCATCTAATTTCTTTGGAGGAGACAAAACCATCTAAATGCCGAATCCTCCTCAACGTCTATGATATTTTTATAATCTCATGCAGATATTCTGCCCAACCCTAATTTGATAACAATTCTCCTTAGCAATGTGTTTTATCAAATCTTTCTAAAGAAGCTTAGCTTCCATAGAAACACTTTCTTCTTGCATTAATGCCCCATCTACTTATGTAATAGTTAACAAAATTATATAATTATGATAATAAAAAACAAATGGCATATACAAGTTTGTGACTAATGCAGCCAACTCTGCATCTCCAAGGCAGACATGGAGAAGTCATCTATGGGAGCAGAAGTGGTCGGTGTATTAGAACATCTACCCTGCCATGACTCCAGACAGTGTCCCATATTTTACAGAGGAGAGAGCTCTATTATTCCAAGGAACTTAGTTAACGGAGGTCAGTTCAAAAAGTTTCTATTAGGTTTATACATGATCTTCCCGAAGAATTAAACAGCTTGCCAACGCAAGGCACGCTGGAACCATGGCCATGACCTGCTCCTTCAGTAGCTGCTTCACTGTCAACCTCCAGGCATTCACGTGGCACTCCCATGACCGCCCTATGTGGGACAGCCGGGGCAGGGGGGTTGGGGGGACATGATGCAGAGGCGAGAGGACCACCTCCCTTCCTGGCAAAAACATTCCCACTCCTAACTGAATAATTATATTGTGTAGTGAGCTTTGACATTTGCTCACCCTTCAGTGAAGCCCCTTAAAAGAAGCCAAGCTGTACGAGGAGCCTGACAGAACTCCAGAACAGATTCTCAATGAGAAGTTGTAACATTAGATGGTAATGACTAAACGCATGTATTCAGTGTAAATTAGAGGACTCTCCTCGGCTGGAAAGGGCAGAGAGCTAAATCTAAGGAAGCAGTCAGAGAAAGCAAATTTTCTCCTAATCGGGAAAGTACAATCATGGTGAAGTGGAGCAGGTAAATGGAGCTAGTGTGCATAATTAGGATCTTTTTTTTCCTTTTCTTGGAAACTGCAAGAAAGGAAAGGTGGGCATCTGAGAAGGAAGTTAAAACCGCTGGAAGAGAACTTCCTTGGTTAACTGAGGGGACAGGTTAAGCCTGATGACAGTCCTGGTAAAGAGCTGGGACACCTGCAGCCTGAGGACACTTAGGAATTTAAAAGGACTTCTGATGTCAGAAATTCTAAAGTGACAGCATTCCTTCTTTAAAGTTACGGATTTTTTTAATGGATATTAACTACTACATGCAGTTAATAAGCAAAACTCCTCACTACACCTGAGTTTTGTGTTTAAGTTTTACTCTGTTTATATATTCTTCATTCATACAAGGTTTAATAAATACACACTGTGGTAAATTCACCACAAAATGCTGTTGTTTTTATAAGAAGGACAAAATTGAGTAAAATAAATGCACCATTATCTCTGGGACTCAACTTCAACACCGGGCCACCTGGGAAGCCACACCTAAGGCAGATTAATTAAAGGGAGATCTAGAACTTTAGGGGAACTGGATGGCGAACTGAAAACCATCACATAATGGCACCTGGCAGAAGGTGGGGGGATGGAGAGAGTGGCAAGCTGAGCTGGATGGTTTGTTTTTATAATAAAAGATGTAAAAAGAAGCAAAAAGATTAAATGGAAGTCGCCACTGGGAGCTGCAGGAACAAACACGCGAATTTTGTCTTACTTGCTGCCGTTTTTGCAGAAGCAGCCAGACGATGGATCCAGCCTAGCTCTTGTTTTGAAGCTGGGAGGCAGGTATGAGTAGGGCCTCCACATTTCCAGCTTTCTTATGTTCTCACAAGCTCAACTGCATGGTGAGGATGCCCATACTGAGGCCTCTGCAGGACACCATCAACAGCAGCTACCTACTGACCTTTAAGTGGGATGAGAACAGCTAAAAGAGTTGTGCAGATTATATTTATAAGAGAAGAAAAAGAAACTGCTCCCTAAGCCAAAGCAAGAACTGACCAGGCTGGGCACAGTTAAGCCTAGTAAAGAAAAAGGTACAACCCCCCTAAAGAGGGTTTAGGCCTCCACCACCTCACAGCGTCCACGGCAACCACCAAACACTGAGTGTCATGAGACAACATTCACAGTGCACCATGATGCCTCACAGGACACTCGTATTGGGCAACACGGTGGACATTCTTTCCTAATTTGCATTTATGAAGCAGTGCTAACCCACAGGCAAGACAGAGTGGCCAAGTCTCCAAGACCTGGGCTAAATCAAATGGGAACTAGACATGCTGTCAGTCAGATTCAAATATGGAAACTACAGCAAAAGGGCGTAGTTCTTCAAGGATTTCTTGAGTCCTGGGAAATCACCTGGTTTTACCAAATTAACCCAAAATCACCTTTGGAGCTCGAAGATTTCCACCCCACCCAATCTGACAGTATTAACACCCGTGAAAACTCTAGAACAAGAGTTCTCAAGAGTGTAATCCTCAAACCAGTAGCACCAATGTTTCTTACTAGAAATGCACATTCTCTAATTACTGGGCAAATTCAGGGCTGAAGCCTAGAATCTGTCCTAACAAGCCTTCCAGGTGATACTCCTAACTCACTCCAGTTTGAGAACCCCTGATCTCTATTACTGGATCTCAAACCTAGCTCCATGTCAGAGGCTCCTAGGAAACCTTAAGAAACAAAATGGCGAGGCCCAGTTCTCACACCCTCCCCTACTTCCGAGATTCTGATTGAACTGGCATCGGTGCAGCGTAGGTGTGTAAATTTTTTGTAACTCCCCCACTGATTCTAATGGGCAAGAAAGTTTGAAAACCACTAGAACAAACTCAAGAAATGAACATAAACAGACAATTTTTCATACTTGGGGCAAAAACCATGTATGTAGTCAACAGGTATGCAGAGTCATCGATTATAAAGAATAATAACTAATCTACACTGATGGGCTGGACAATGTTTTTCCTTGATTATATCTCAATAAAAAAATAAAATAAATTTTCCCCCAAAAGTCTTAGTCTTGATGTGTTTTTTTAAAGATTTTATTTATTTGAGAAAGAGAGAGAGAGAGAGATCACATGCAAGAGAGGGGGTAGCGGGAGAGGGATTCCCCACTGAGCAGAGAGCCTGACGTGTGGCTCGATCCCAAGACCCAGGGATCATGACCTGAGCCAAAGGCAGACTCTTAACCATAACTGAATGAGCCACATAGGCATCCCTATGCCTGATTTATTTAAATGTGTATTTGAGATTTTCCCTTTTGTCCTTGCTGCTACAGAACTCAGAAGCTAGTTTTGTTCTTAGAAATTTTATCTACACTTTTTATTTTTTTTAAGATTTTGCTTTTAAGTAATATCTCCAGCCAATTTGGGGCTCAAACTCACAACCCCAGGATTAAGAATCATCTACTCCATGGACTAAGCCAGCCAGATGTCCCTGTCTACTTCCTTTTAAGTAACTGACTCCTATTCTTTTATACATACTGAAAGTCTTGTTGCTATGCTTCTCACACTGTAACATAAGTATCCCCAAATGTGGCTCAAATGTCTGGAGACCCCAGTTTAGTCAAAGTTAGGTTATTTTAAATGTCTTAATATTAATACAAACACAGATATATTATGAATTGGAAGGCCCAATTTGATCATTCTGGGTTCTTCCCCAAGCCTCCCAAGGATACTGCCCATTCACTCTCCCCTGCCCTTAGGACCACTTCACTAGGGAAGTCCAAAAAGCACTAACATTTGTGTGTGTGTGTGTGTATGTGTGTCTATATATAGACACACATACACACACACACACACACACACACACACACACGAGCCTTACTGAAAACCACCTGAAATTATTTTGGAAGAAGGCATAATATAAACAAATAAATGATGAAACTGCCCCCTTGAGATCTTTTCTATGTATGTAAAGCATTATTATTACCTCCAAACACTGTTTATTCTTTGGATTCCATCAGACACCAATATTCAATAAAGAGAAATAAGCTATTCCCATTTGGTATGAGTGATACATGAGATTCATTATGGCGGACATTCAGAATACCTTTGAAATGATAATAAAGTTAACTTATTAACCTATTTTTAATGAGACTAGACGCTGAGAACGGCATTCTAGGTGAGGACTACCATCTCCACTAGGGCTGAGGTGGGAGCAAGTCAGGACTTAGTGGTGGAGAAAACAAGAGAACCAGGCAGGAAGCAAAAAGGAGATAAGTTATTGAAATTGGGATTCAAGGCAGAAACCTGTAAAAACTTATAAGGCAAAAGGCTTAGAAAAGAGGCCATTCTCACCATCTCCCAGAAGAATCAGAGAGAAGAGAGAGGAGAATGAATGACAAAAATCCAAATCAAGACTACAACCTGAAGGAGAAATTGTCAGCATTTTATATAGGATTCTTGTGCCATATTTATGCATTTATTACACCCAAAGGATTTATTGCTCAGTCTTTCTGCTGTCCTCTGGGTGAAAAACAGAACTCTGCTCCTCAGAGCTTTTATAGAAAATGGCAATAAAATTCCCCCTAAAGTTTGCCCTGTCTCCCAGCTTTTCCTTCTTGCTAACCAAGTTGGAGCTTTCAGAACTGGCACTTTGGGGTGTCTCTGACGATCCTGTGGCTTCAGGCAAGCAGCGCGCCTCACCGCATCTTCGGGGCTTCTCACTTCCACTCGGCTCCATCCAGCACAGATGGCAGCACACGTCAGTGCAGTGTCCCTGGGGTCTGTCAATAGTTTGGAGAAATGCAGTTTCTTTTTTTGTTGGAAGAAAAATTAAAATCTAAAACCCTTGACTATCCTTAGCACTTACTGTTCTAAGTGGCAAAATAAGCCTCTCCATTTCTCAGAAAGTTGGGGAGAAGAAGCCTCTCACATTGCACAAGCCCCACATTTGGAGCCACAGCATCTCCAAACCATATCAGCGACCATCTAAGTCCAGACCCCCATTCTACCAGTGAGGGACTCGGGGCACCAAGACGATGATCTCTCTCCAGACCACAAAGCCAATGAGATGAGAGTCCCAATCTCCTAGCTGAGTTCCAGTTTCCTCCCAATCTATCTTGCCACACCCCTGAATGCCAGTGACAGTGAAGGAAGCGGAATGAAACCTGATGGGATGCAAACAAAGCCTTGACACTGGACAGGGGCAAAAAACAGATGCACATGCAGGAGGCAGCAAGTGGACATGCAGCAGGTCACTGGCACATGGGGAAGCAGTGGAGGCCCACGGAAAGGGCCAAGCGAGACCGCTCCAGAAGCTCCAGACAACGTCTGCAGAGTCTGGCCAGGGCAGAGACCTTTTCATTTCTCTCCCAGTTGGATGTTCCTGGACCCATACAAGGTACAAAGTCTTGCACCCAGGGAGACAGAAAGTGTGACAGATAATCTAGAAAATGGATTCTAACATTTGGGTCCTTACCCCTGCCTTGTAAAAAGTGAAGTGAATCACATGACCATGTATGTGAATTATAGAGGGTAAGATGATACGTTACTTCTGTCAGCACAACCTCTACCATCTCAAGGGCAAAAACACCTAGGCTTTTTGGGAATTTCTGACATACAGTCCTGAAGTTTAAAGATGGACAAGGTACGTTGTGAAATGAGAAATAGCTTTGGAAACAGAGATAGGTTTCCACAGCAGCTGGCACACAATCCTGTTTCCTAACCTGTATTAGGAAATTAGTAAACTGTAGAATTTAATAATAATGGCAATAATAAACATGTTCATAAAGCTCTTCCTAAAAAGGAGTCAATCTCAGGGCCAGGACAAAATCTTTTCTTCTAAATGCTCATCCTCTCACCTATTGCAAATCTAATCCCAGTTGGATACCCCTTCATTCTGAAAAATTCTCCCTCTGTCCCTGATTGTCCAGGAGCAGAAAGCCAAACTCCAGTCATAGTTTAAGCTTCCAATCCAGAATAAAAATATAACAGTTAGAACAAAATGAAGAGAAGGAATATCCTGTCAAAGCCATCCATTTTTAAATTAACTAGCTAAACAGAGAAATCAAATATTTTACATAATTTTGGAGAATTCTTAATAATAACTGGAAATACTTGCCTTTATTTGGCTTCCTTTTTTTTTTCACCCCCCACCCCCCCATTTGGCTTCCTTTTTATACATACAAGAAATTAAATCCTCTAGTAAGTGCATGAAACTATCTGGAAAACAGCAAAAGGTACAGTGGGTAGGGATGACAGAAACCAGTTACCCGATCTGGATCAAAAATATTAAACAAAGAAAAAATACTCATTATTCTGTCAGCTTTGAGACATTTTCAGCTTGCTCAAACTGGAACACGTCCCCCGGTGGTCTTGTAAAACTCACTGAATTGGAGTAAAGTAGTGTAAGCAGCGGTTTCATCTTCAAAGATGCCATGTAAAATATACATATTAACAATCAGGGGTTTTCTTATTTCTATTCCTTCTCTCCATTTCTCTGCTCAGTTCCACACATCGGCCATGTCTTGGTAGCACACTATCAACTAGAGTGTACATTTCCTTGCACCCACCACCACCCCCAACCTTGAGGCCTCAGCCCCAGCCACAGAAGCCCTCGTGGGTTCCTCCAGCAGGGAGTGAACTTCCTGAGCCAATAAATTTGACATAAGTACTTACATCTCTTTCCTCTAAGACAGTACCTAGTAAATAGTGCCCAGGTTAAACTGCTTGTATTTGAAAAAGCAAATAAACCAAAAAGGCATGTTTGTGGGTGTGTGTCCCAGTGCTTTGCTCTGTAAATTCCTCCTGAATTACTGATTAGACCAGGGACAAGCAGTGTCTTAGATGTGAAACAAGAGGAGACGTTTGAATTCAAATTCTCAGTTCTAAAAACATCTTCAAACCTGGGGAGTTCTGATATAGCTTGCTAATTCCATTTTGCAGAATATTGGGAGTTCTGTAGACAAAATCAGTGATTAGTCTCCTGCTGACTCTATGCCATCCTTGGCAATGGGCAGGTGGGTAGAGCCATGGAGCAAGATGACCATGAACCAAGAGAGAAGATATGTGATACTTTCATTGCCTTCTTCAGCTCTTTGAATTTTGACTTCCCCTTTCCTTCCTACGTATGGGAATCGAAGTATGTCTTTCTAAAGGTACAGCAGCCACCCAGGAAAGCGTGACTGTGTATTTAATTCTATACCATGCAACTAGGCAACCATTTTTGGAGACCCTCCTATAGACTTAGAATATGCAAAACCCTGCATCTTCAGCATCTAGCACAGTACCTCCTGCATAGGGGACACTAAGTAGATGAAGTTTGTTGAAATGAATGAATGAATATTAGACCTAGATTGTAAAATAGAAGTTAATGCTAGAATTTACATCAATGCAATTTCAAAATGTAGGGGGAAAGACAGGTTTTTATGCTATGGCCCAAAGAAATACAGTTCATGAGAACAAAAAATTACAAAAGAAAAATAAATCTCATATGACACAGAAAACGATGCCTGATGGGGAATAAAAAGGAGACCTGATGAGAGAAGCAGGAGGGGCCAGACAACTGAGCGGAACCAGGGAAATGGGCCAAACCCCCAGAGTGGGCCAGGCAGTCCCTCAAGCTTTCAGAATTTGACCACAGAGGTATAGGCAGGTGGTCTGAGCATCATCAGTAAATATCTGACATGGGCAATCAGCGGACAAATAGGGGTCAGCCCTAGAAAAGTCCAGCCATGGCTGGAGATGGCCCCATGCATGCGGTCTGGTTTCACAGGAACTAAATACCCCATTGCTTCAGCAGGAGCAGCAGCTCTCATTACACAGCTGATGAAAGAAAGCCTGATATCCCTTAAACATCTCTTGGTCTCAGTGGTGCTTAAAACGAGAGAGGGGCTGGCCCCACAACAATATCAACAACAAACATCAATATGGTGCTCACTATGCTGGGCATTATTAACACAGTCACTCATTTAATACCCTCTCCAGCCTTAGGAAGCCGGTGGTCCTGTAATCATCTCCACCTTGGAGATGAGGCGAATGAGGCATACAGCACTTTCAGTGCTTGTTCAAGGTCATGCAGCTAGTAAGTGGCACAGCAGAGATCCGAACCTGGGCAGCCTGGCACCAAAATCCATGCTCTCCAAACCATACTGCCAGCTGTGAGACGCTGAGGGAGGTGGTCAGGAAGCTCCATGTTCTTTCTAAGCCAGAACAACACCAATTACGCATGTGGAGATCCACACTTTGTAATGTGCAGAATTAGAAAGCAGAGCACATAACCAAAGACTCATACACAGGAAGGCAAGACCTAGAAGAATAATTCAGCAGGGCAAAAGCCCCAGAGGGCCTGAGGCTTGCTCATGCAGTGAATTAAAATTTACACAGTATGACTCACATGTGCAGAAATGGAGTTTAATTCCCATGCTCCTGAGCCCGTTTCCATTTGCCTGCCCCTGCAGGGCTTCCAAGCAATCTCTTGTGGTTAATGCAGTCTCTTTAGGGTGAATATTCAGTGTATTCACAATTTGCCCCTTTATCATCTACTCCCAGGGTGGACTTACCAACTCCCCTAGCTCTGAAAAAGGGACTGCTAGCTGAGGACTCCTGCTCCACTTACTCTGGGGTATAACTCTTTAACATGTGGCTATTTCACTTAGAATTAAATAAAGTTAGAAATTCAGTTCCTCAGGGCACCTGGGTGGCTCAGTGGGTTAAGCATTTGACTCTTGGTTTCGGCTCAGGTCATGATCTCAGAGGTGTAGGATCAAGCCCCATATCGGGCTCTGTACTCAGCCGGGAGTCTGCTTGAGATCCTATCTCCCTCTCCCTTGTGCTTGTGCGCTCTCTCTCTCTCTCTCTCTCTGAAATAAATAAATCTTACCAAAAAAAAAAATTTTTTTTTCTGTTCCTCAGGGGCACCTGGGTAGCTCAGTAAGTTAAGTATCTGACTCTTCAGTCCAGGTCTTGATCTCAGGGTTGTGAGTTCAAGTCCCACACTGGACTCCATGCTAAGCATAGAGCTTACTTAAAAAAAAAAAAAATTCAATTCCTCAGACACACTAGCCACATTTCAAGTGCTCTATAGCCACATGTGGCTAATGGCTACTGTAACTGGATAGTACAGACATAGATCATTTCCATCACAGAATATTCTACTGGACAGCACTATACACACACACACACACACACACACACACACACACGTCTACTTGTCTTACTTTCTTCCAAATGTAATATACATAAAATAACATACATATGTAATAAGACAGTCAAATTCAAGATGGAAGCTCCATGCTTTGTAGAACCAAGTTCTGCCAACAAGTGGCAGTGAGATCTCAAACAATTCATTTAACATCCTGATAAAACCCAGGATTCCTTGTTTTCAAAATGGAGTCAATAACACCAGTCCTACCAATTTTCTCAAGTGACTCTAACAGTCATAACATAATGCATGTGGAAGTACTTTCAAATTTTTAAGACAATACTCAAATCGAGCCATTGCTATTCCTATTCTAAATAAAAACACACTACAGACTGAATGTGTGTGTCCCACCAAAATTCATATATTAAAACCTAACCTCTGAAGTAGTGATGTTAGAAGGTGAGGCCTTTGGGAGGTGATTAGATCATGACAGTGGAGCCCTCCCAAATGGGAGTGGTGCTCTTAGAAAAGATACCCAATGAAACCCTCTTCTGCCGTGTAGACACAGCAAGAAGGCAGCCATCTATGAAGCTGAAAACAGACTGAATCTAAAGGCACCTTGACTTCCTAGCCTCCAGAACTATGAGAAATAAACTTCTGTTGCTTAAGCCACTCCATCTATGGTATTCTGTTACAGCAGCCCAAACTAAGACAAATAATTATTTTATTGTTAAAAGAAAAAAAAAACCACACACACACATAGCAGAACTCCAGACTAATTTTATCACAGGTACTAAAGGAATTTACATCTATATCTCAGGGTTACCTACTCCACGTTAGCGTGATGAAATCCTGAAGAACAGACAGTGGAGTAGAAGACTGCAGATGGAATAATTCTTGAGTTTCTGAAAGAAGGAAAAAGAATAGTTCCGGGAAAGTACATACCAACACATTATTTGCCAGTTCTTAGAAAATTTAGAGAATACTTTATAACAAAAGATTGTGAAATAGTCATAACAAAATATATTTGTTAGAACTGCTTACCAAGTCAAATAACTTTAGGGATACTACAAACATAGTCTGACTTGATTTCAGCAAAATATTTAACATTCCCCAATATGTCCCTGTGATCGTGAGGGTAAAATGGGGACTAATAGGCAGTGTGATTCAACACATTTGTGTCTGTTCAAAAAACACCCCTGAATGTTGATTTTGTGTTCAAAGTTGGCCTGAAAGAGGGATGTAGAGAATACCATCCTTGGAGCCATTCTGTTGCACGTTTTTGACAATGCTGGATGCCCTTGGGGGGAGTCCCTGCACATGACAACAACACTGCACAATTCACCTAGGCTTCCACAGAGAAGACTCTGAAGGGCTACTCTCCAGAAGGGTGTGGTGGGCAGACAACTTCAACTCTGGGCAAGAACGCACACGTACACATTATTACCAGACGTTGTGTTTTTGCTAAACTGGCTTTAACCGTGCAAAGACAGATTATTAACCCGAGTTTAGAATTAAGGAAATTAAGGAGCATCAGAGTGGTTACATCCATCAGTCAGGGCAGAAGAGCCAGCCAGCAGTACAGCTGGGGTTCCAGCCCTGATTTCCCTAACTCCCAAGCTTCCAGTCTTCCCTCTGTCCCATGTCTGAACACGTAGGGGGTAACTGTCTGGACTCTCGAAGAAGAACAACCCCCTCTTTAACCCTTTCTCTGCCCCCTCTCCTTCCTCTCCTCCCACCACCTTCCTTTTCCATGATCTTGCTCTTTTTTGTTTTAAAGACTTTATTTATTTGACAGAGAGACAGAGAGAGAGAGAGAGCAAATACAAGCAGGGGGAGCAGCAGAGGGAGAAGGAGAAGCAGGTTCCCTGCTGAGCAGGGAGCCTGACACAGGGCTTGATCCCAGGGCCCCAGGATCATGACCTGACCCGAAAGCAAACACTTACCCAACTGAGCCACCCAAAGGCCCCCCCACCATGGATCTGCTCTTTATCTTCTTCCCTGCCTGTATCTTATGTCTATTCACATCTAGGCAGGTTTTGTTCCCCTAAGGTTCTTAAGGAGAGGCCAGAAGCTGATCTCTGCTCTAGAAAATGATGTTCATGGTCTCCCAAAGGCAAAACTACTAGATATCCCAAACACAGTTGGGAGTGACCCATATTTTACTGTTTGTTCCATTTTCAACTCCTTTGGGACAAATAACTGTCCTATTTTAAACTGGAACTAGGGTGTGGGGGTTGTGTACATGTGTGTGAGTGAGGAGAGAGGGTAGAGAATATGTAATACCCTAGCTTCCTGACTTTATAGCTGAAAACTTCTAGGTCAATCATATTTTGTCCGGTCAGCATTCTAAAACCATGACCTCTTTCGCCCAATACACATGCACCATTGGATACCTAACAACCTTCTATTTTTAATACTGACATTTGGAACCCCAGTATTATCATTAATATTGTACACATGCATTTTTATCTTCATAACAAACCAGTCTGGTAGGAAAAAAAATATTACCATTCCCATTTTAAAGCATCCTCAAACCGGAGAATGTCAGTCATTACATTTATAAGGAATTATAATTCCAAGAAGTCCCCTGGCTTCCAGGCCAGTTCTCTCTAATCTCACAGGGCTCCCTGACAGCATTGAGAGGAAGAAAACTAGGTCTCCTGTCTTATTTGACTCTTTTTGCAGAAATGCAAATTCATATCCTAAGAGGGGTGGGGGCAGTTTAAATGGAAGTAATTTACTCTCCCTTTAAGTGAAAAGGGGAAAGAAAGGAATAGCAAAAGAAAAGGAACAAACACTTCAAATTTAATCATGACCAGCTTAATCACAGACAGAGAAATAGTTATGTATAATCACACAGAGCCAAGGAATCAAAGAGCAGCACCTCAGGGTTCCTCCAGCCTAACACCCCACCCATGCACAGACTACGACATCCTTGATGATGATGACAACGATAATCACTAAGGTTCACTGAGCACTCTCTAAGTCCCAAGCATTGTGTTTATGAATTTTTACGTATTTTCTCTCATTTACTTAGTCTACAACCTTAAGAGATAAGATAAGTATTATCATCTTCCCATTTCACAGATGAGAAAAAATTACCTTATCATCCATCTTCGGTCTTTACAACAGTCCGAAAGAGATTGCTATTACCACTGTTACCATGTTACAGATGATAAACTGAGGCACAGAAAGGTCAAGTAACTTGCCCATGGGTGATGGAGGTCTCCCAGTATATAGCCCAAAGCTCCTTCTACAGAGCAGTATCTCAGCAATACAGAAAATACCTTCACCTCCTCCCAACTGGCCATCTAGCATCAAAACTTAAAATCAGAACCTGAGGTTGACACCGTGTGCAAAGAGGCCCAAAACTGGGCCTCAGTTTCCCACTGGAGAGAGGCCAGCACTGGCCCCTGAGGAAAACAAGAGTCAGTAATTCAAAATGTAGGCATGGATTTGTCACAAAAACAAACAATCCTTCAAAAAAACAAAAGTAGTAATTTCATAAGTGAATTTTCAAAAGAGAAACGGAGAATTGATGGCTCAGGAAAGGTAAAGTTATGGCAATGGGTTGTAAATCCTGCTCATAAATTAAGGCTGAAAACAGGATTTTTGATTCAGTCACTGGGTAAACTGCTTTACTGGATACACTAGCACCACCTTGTGGTGAAGAAAGAGAACTTCTAAGGTTCTATCTTCTCTGTACCAAGGAAAAATGCCTTTTCTATGGGGGTAAAACAATTTTGGATAGACATCACAAGCCTCCAGAATTTCATTCACTAAGAGATGACTGCTATTTTTACCAAATATCCCACTTTGGGGAAATCCTGTTTTATCCAGAGAGGACAAAATGCAAAATGAGGCTAGTCCTGGCATCTTCAGTGCTTATCTTTATGAATGAATGCTAAAATACAATGTTGAGACTGTATTTCACATTTCTGTAGCACTGTCACATACGTGATTTTATTATCAAAACAGTATCACGAGTTAGGCAGACAGTATATTTATCCCATTTTACAGATGAGGAAACCAGTTCATTCATGTTATTGGCCAAGTTAGTTATGAAGTTATTTGTGTCGCTTGCAGAGCAAGCTAAGAAGTTAATAGGCCTTCACGGGAACCGAGGGTCTTATAAAGAGGAGCACACTGAGAAGGCCAAAGTATGAGAATCAAGAGTCAGTCAAGTAAATATCCCACTCACTTTCAAATGACTTCTAAAGAGCTGACTTCTCAGCAAAGCTGTATCTTCCACAAGTTCAAAAATGAATGGAACCCTAGCAACAGATGCAGCCTCAGAGAGGCAGCCACAACTGGCTGGACCACTGGGCAGCCCTCTGCCATGCCTGTGTGCGGGCCCATCGCTGAAGTCCTCCAGGGCCAACACGCCGACAGAGAAGGACATTCCCACCAAGCTGAAATAAATACATCATTTTAACCAGACCACAGCATCCCATCCCCGACTTGTCCAAAATCTGCTTGTTCTTTCTTGTCTGTAGAACATCAGAGAAATTTTCATCCTTCTGTTTGAGTCGAGGATCTGAGCCAAAGAACTTCATTTAGCAGAGAAGAGTCTACATGTAATCTTCCTACTAGGACTGTGCTCTGTTCATAGTGGGATGGCATGCATTTGTCAGTTTTTTTGGGCTCCGCTTTTAGAGGAACCTGTGCTGGGGGCGGGATGACCATCTGCCCCATCTTCCCCATCTCGGAGGAAACTTACTTAACTTCTTCTTTTGATGTGATGCTATGAGACATTTGGAGGTTCATATGTTCATTCAGCACTAATCTTATTCATCTCAAGTGTCAATTCATCAAAAATGTTAATAAATATACTACAAAAATGTGTGTACATTAATCTGTATCTGCATTTCTAATTATTTCTTATTGAATATTTTCTGAAAGGAGAGATGTAGAATTTAACGAAGTTATTCTAAATTGGAGAACTACACCTTGAAAGAATGTGGAACTCCCCCTTAGGGTGTTCCATAGTTATTTCTAATATTTTTCCTTGTTTTTGTTTGCATTTTAATTTAATGGTGAGGATATTTCATGTAGATTACAAGAATTCGAGCATTTAGAAGAATTTTTGGCCACAGATCAGAACTCTTTTTTCCTTGGTTGGCCCCAAATTAATTGATTCTTTTCTAATGGCAGTGAGTGAAAGACCAAGATATCAATCAGATATTTTTTTCAACAAAATCTCTTTGTTTTCTAATCAAGATAAAATTAAGAAATCATCAGATTTCACTTCTCCTTGAACCGTTTCAAAGGCCTGAACCAAGCTAGAGAAACATACATACACATACACACACACACACACACCACATTTCTCTGCTTAGGTACAACCACAGTCAGGCTTCTAGAACATGACCTGGTCCCTCTCTCTTTCCCTTGAGTGATCACAGTTTCCTCTGTTATAATCCGAACATGATCAATGGTAACAACCTCCAATCATAATTCTTTTTCATGAGGGTTCCAAGAGGCAGGCTTACCATTCTCCAAAAAAAGATATTATAAGATAGCAAACATGCAAACATTTTGGTGACATAGTAAAATATAAAGCTAATGAACATCTTAAGTGTTCATTCTCTTTTCCATTGTCATAACTCATAGATATATTTATCATGTATATCTTTAAATGATGTAATACAAATAATAACATAATATTTACACATAATTTTTATCATTTATACACACACACATACAAACATTTCATGGGAATCACCTAGACCCCGCTGTTCACAGATACAGGCTGCATGTCCACTGCGGGGGCTGAGAAACCTGCCGGCACATAGAGACAGGCTTGCCAAAGGATCCTTGAGAATGCCAGGTCCAGTGATATGAAAAACCTTAAAAAGTGAAAGAAATCTGAGGGGACAGTTTTGATAGATTTGACTGTCTTACCCAACAATAAAATAGTACACTGGTGATGAAAACATTATAAAGCATTATAGAAAAATAGACAAGGATTAGACAATTCAAGAAAAAAAATACAAATGGCTGAAAAAACTGCACAGCCTGTCACTAGCAGCTGCTTGAAATAGGCGTTAAATAAAAATAACTGAGGAAATGTAAATTACCTCACCAACAAGAAACTATTTTCTTGGAGTTGGCAAAGATTAAAAACATTATAGAGGCACCCGGTGGCTCAGTCGGTTAGGTGGCTGCCTTCAGCTCAGGTCATGATCCCAGGGTTCTGGGATCAAGCCCTGCATCAGGCTCCCTGCTCAGCAGGGGGCCTGCTTCTCCCTCTCCCTCTGCTGTTCCCTCTGCTTGTTCTCTTTCTCCCTCGGTCAAATAAATAAAAAATCCTTTAAAAAATTATAAAAACTCCTGACTATCTTCTTCCATTGTGAAAACGCTAAGACAATATGCATCAAAAGTCTTAAAGTTTTTATAGCTTTTGACCTAGTAATTTCAACTCTAGATAACTACCCTAAGGAAATCATCAGAAGTGCAGGCAAATTTACGTGAAAATATGTTTATAATAGCATTATTTATTACAGTAATAAATGGAATCAATAAACATGCCCAACAAGAGAGAGCTGCTTAAATAAATTACAGGCCATCCAAACATGCATACTGTGGACTGTTATGCGGCCATTAAAAATTACATTTACGGGACGCCTGGGTGGCTCAGTTGGTTAAGCGGCTGCCTTCAGCTCAGGTCATGATCCCGGCGTTCTGGGATCGAGTCCCACATCGGGCTCCTTGCTCGGCGGGGAGCCTGCTTCTCCCTCTGCCTCTGCCTGCCACTCTGTCTGCCTGTGCTCGATCTCTGGCTCTCTCTCTCCCTCTCTCTCTGACAAATAAATAAATTTTTTAAAAAAATTACATTTACAAGGAATTTTGAATGACATGGGAAAATGCTTACGATGCATGAAGTAAAAAAAAAAAAAAACAGATATTAAACTATTCATATAGCAAAAGCTGAATTTTTTAACTGGAGTTTGTACACAGAGAAAAAAACACCAAAACACTAAAAATGTGTAAGATTACATATGATTTTTATCTTATTCTTTATAATACTTCTTTGGGTTTTTTTCCAATTTTTCCATAGTGAGCATATATTATCTTAACAATTAGAGAACATATTCGTTGAAAGAACATTCCACAGCACCATACTTTAGGCCTGGAAAGAATCCATTCTATCTACTCCCTTCTATCCCTGATTGTTTCCTAAACACATCAGGAAAATCCACAACTCCCCGCTTTTCTTCTTTAAGTCCTTACTGCTTCGAAATCCTTCCAAGAACCTGAAAGTCAGCTCTTCTGGGTGATACTCTCTGAAGACCCCGGTAAGAACCGGCTGTTCCCTCCTTTTTGTTTTAGAACCACTTGATTTCTGGTGGTAGTGATGTGAAAATCTTGGGCTTCAGAGCCAATGGTCAAGAAAGAAGTTTTAAGACATCTTCAGTGCAAAAAAGGTGGTTTTATTAAAGCACAGGGATAAGATCCGTGGGCAGAAAGAGCTCCACTGGGGTCCTGAGGAGTGACTGATTATATACTTTCAAGGTGGAAGGGGGTTAGGGATAGCGTAAGTCTTTAAGGAATTTGGAAGCAAAGCTTCTAGGACCTTGAGAGGCTAGCTGTTGTTAGGAAAAGGTCATTTACTACAGTCTAGTAAACCCTTAGTCAGAAGACCCTTCAGATGTGTATCAGTGGGCCATATGCTTGGATGACGACTGCCAACAAGGATCTTGGGAGACAGAAATAAAGGAAGTTTCCAAAGGAATTTTGGAGACTTAACCAGATCCTGGAGGTTGGGCTAATGTTAAGCTAAAACATTAACCTCAAGGCCCTGGAGTTCCTAGAGGAAGGCCACTCTGACCTCTGTTTCAGGGACTTGTCAATGAGCCGTAAGTTGTAAGGGAATTTAATTTTTTCTTTTGCCTTTTGTTCTCCACATCTGTAGGATGCCATTTACTAAATTAATTCCAATTATTCATTTACGTGTCTGTCTGCCTCTCCCCCCACACACACCCTTGGACTTTGAACTCTTCAAAGGCCCTATGCCTTAGAAACCTTTAAATTTCTAATACCTGGTACCATTCCTGGCCTGCTGTAAACATTAAATATATGGAAGAATGAATGATAAATGGAAGGATACGTAGATGGATGGAGGCAAATGCGAAAGTTCTGCAAGGGTGAAAGAATCTAGAAGCTAAGTCATCTTCAAATTGCTTCACATATTTGGATGCATACATCCTTCAGATAACACACGGAAGGCACTACACTGAACACTGTAAAACAAGTTGAGCTATAATTAGCTTATAATAGAACTGGAATTTTTCTAGTTGAGACAACAAATCTGTTATCCTGCTTTACAGTAAATGGCTTTCTACAAAGGATACCCACATGCTATTTTATTATTAAAAACCATTCCAATAAAAGATATGCTGAAAAATTATTGCAATTTCTACTAATTAAAAACTAATTAAGTCATTTGCTGAATAATACATGTATTCTACTTGCATTATCTATGAACATGCTCTTCACTTACAAATATTTGTCTCCATTTCATTAAAGTAATTAAACTGCTTCAAGTACGGTTATTTTTACAAGCATTTTATAGCCAACTCTCAATTTTCCATACCAATGGAGAAGCATAATTGAAATATTTAAAACTGAGTAAGAGAGAATACACAATCTCCCTGTAGTTCCTCTCCTCCTCCACTTTAACAAACAACAGAAACAACTCACTTGAGTTTTAGCTTGGCTCCCTTCTCTGACTCCCACTCTGATAGCCTGAACAGAGAATCACTGCACATAAACAGTAGGATTGGATTCACACGCATATGTCCCCTCCTCCCCTCCCCCACCTCTCAGTACTCTCATTTTAATGTGTGTTAGGGCAAAATGGAAGGATAAGGGAGCCTCTTTTCCCAGGGAAGAAGGACCATCTACAAATCAATGACAAAATGAATTGCACTCTGTCTCTCCAACCACGCAGGCCATGCTTTGTCCCTGGCGATTATAACAATTCCTTAAGTTCCTAAGGGGAAAAAAAGTGCTGCACAAAGCAAAAACTTTACACGAAAAATTATAATGGAGATTCTGAGTGAAGGTGTCAGGGTGTATACGACAGTGTAACTGGCTGCAGCTTTGTTTGCTATTTTAAAATAAGGGGAATTATACGGAGGACATTTTCTTCGCAGAAGGGGGGGAGCCTATTTATGAAGGGGCAGAGAGTAAATATAAGTTGGATGCATCTAATGACATAAAGCGAGAAATGTGACAAGAAACTATCTATTGGAAACCGGTTGACAACCCACTTTCCGTAAGAGTCACTTTGTGGGGGACAAGCTGAGTAGAGTTCTCTTAACTCTCTAAGGCCAGTTTTTTACCTACTGCAAGAGCAGAGTGTGGAAGGAGCGAAATGGTGGGAGGCAGGAGTCCTGCAGAGGGGACGGCCAGGAGCAGATGGGGGAGGAGGAAGGTGGTCAGAGTGCAGATGGCTGGGAGAGATTGGCTCCAAGGGCTCAACTGCTGCAGTTACGATACAAAACACATGACAGGTTGATGACAGAGATGGATAGGTACGTCCATACATACATGCACACATACATACATAGGAGGACACATGGACAAGTACACAGGCAGAAAGAGAGGATAAGATCTGGTACCCACACCTATCATATAGGAACCTAATCAATGTACTACACCTTGGCGGTCCTCGTACACAGTATTGCTTCCTAAGGCTAAAGACACAAAACAGCCTGTGTGGTAGGAGGCAGGGGACAGAGCTGTTGTTGGTTTTGTTTTCTTCTAATACAGGCCTCAGAGGTGGTCTCCAAGATATGTTCAGAAGGCTTAAAGCAGAATTTGATTCAGACCTCGTGTGTTATATGACATCTCCTTTATTCTGGACTTTCCCCTCTTTTAAATTTTATTGGATTTTAATCGAAGACCATCTGATGAAATGTTTTGAACCTGGATTAGAATGGAGCACGTACTACAGCTGAATGAGAGGGAGGACAGCAGAATCACATAATGGAATATAAAATAGATTTTAAAAGCAATAAAACTGCAGCAGGCAGAGGGGTCTCCTTGGGAGCAGGGAGGAGTGGGGACAAGCAGGAACACACTCACTACCCAGAGAAAGAGAACCCAGTAATTTCCTCCCCAGGCCAAGGAGGGCCCCCTTTGCCTTGGGATGTGCTTGGTCCTGCCCAGCGTGCAGCAGAAAGGAGAAACAGAGTCCAAGCTGCTTTATGTGGAAAACTGAAGAGAGTTATAAAAAGCGGAGAGAACCAGAGCTCTCAAGAACCTGAGGCAGACCCGTGACTTCTCCAAAGTTCATCCTGAGAGAGAACGGAGGTCAGTTTTACTCTGCCATCAAGAACAGGACTTCTCTGAACCTTTCCATGCAACTGAACCACAGGGGATCTTATTAAAATGCAGATTATGACTTAGAACGCGCTCCCAAGGATGCTGACGTTTTGTTCCGGGGACCACACTTACAGTAGCGGAGGTAAAGCAGTGTTTTTCTCACCTGCTTCGGCACCGCGGTTGGAAGCTATAGCACAGCCCCCAGAACCCCACCTGGAACTGCAGCTCTTGGGGGTTGACATATGACATATGTCAAATGACAAATTTGTCATTTGACATATGTCCAATTCCATATGACAAATTCCTGATCATTTATAACACAGAGCTGGCTACACAAATGATTGTACGACGGGAAGGGGAGCTCCAAGCTGAAGGGCAGAACTGCAGGTGATGTGAAGAGGTTGGGAGTGGCTCCCATGGAGGAGCTGAGCAATGGCTCTGTGAAGAAAAGACCACGCTGGGAGCCCTCTCTGGGCCTCCAGGGCATGTTTGCTTTTGGGCAGGCATACCTATTTAGGGGCTCCATGTTCATGAGCGCTTTTATGTTTTGACTGAAGTAGAGTTGACAGACAATATTGCATTCGTTCCAGGTGTACGACACAGTGATTTGACAACTCTATACATCACCAAGCAGATGTTTTTTAAACAAACCCCATTACAGTGCCCTACTGAATGGAATCTTCAGGAGCCATCCTGAGCTCTGCACTTTCTCTCACAGCCACCTGCACACATTGTGACCAGTGCTGTTGGCTGAGTCTCTGGGACCCATCCTGTCCTCCCTTTTCTCCTCTCCACGTCCACGGCTACATCCTAGGTCAAGCCATCGTCTTCTCCCCTCAGGACCAGAGCTACAGTCTCCTAGTGATTGTCCCAACTACTGTCTTGCACTCAGCATTCCTTGTCTATTCCACAGCTAGCCTAGAACTCCTTCAGAAGCATCTCACTGCATTCAGGATAAACTCTTCACTGAAGCCTGAAATGTCTCACACGGTCTTATTCCTCCACCTCTCTTGAAACTTCTCATTCTCTCTCCATGCTCCAGCTGCATTGGCCACCTCTGTGTTTCTTAAAATTTACCAAGCAACTTCCCATCTCACAGTCTTGCATGTGCTCACTTTTTGCTGAACATTCTCTGCCAGACATAGCTAGACCCCGCTCTTCCTATAGGCCTAACCACAAATACCACCTTCCCTGAGTGAACTTCCTTGTCTACCTCACCATAAGTAAATCCCTCTCTGGCCCCTTATCCTTCCTTTAGAGCATGTACTATGACTGGCAGTTAGTTCACTTATTTACTCATGGACTTTTCTTTCTCTTCCATTATACCACTGGTTTTCAAAGTGTGGTCCCTGGAGAGACCACACCAACATTACCAGAGAATCTCTGAAGGTTGGGCTCAGGCTCTGCTTAGCAAGCCGTCCTTGTGAATGGTTATATGCTGAAGTCTGGGAACCACTGCTCTAACCACCAGAGGGGTAAGGACTCAATCTGTCTTGTGTGTATGCCCAGCACCTGGAATGGTGAATATACCAGATATTTGGTAAAGTTTTTAAAATGAATAAAGAAATCCTGTAAGGCCAATTCCCATGCCCCAGCCAGTAATCCCTTCTTGAGCCATTGGTATACTTGCGAAAGAGCCATTTGAAAGAGAAATCGCATAAATTTTGTTTCCAGTGAAGGAGTTCTAAGCTGGCTTCAGGGTAGCAGATGGATTTTAGGGAACAAGACAGAAGGTGGGACACCCACTAGGAGACTGTTGCAGTGTCCAGCTGAGAGATGATGGTGGCAGGAACCAGAGTGAGGGGGGGAAGGGGAGGAGGTGGTAAGCTGAGGACAAATCTCAGAGGCTGAGCCAACAGGACTTCATGACTGGTCACAGGTGGGAGGGTATAAGGGAAAATGAGAAGCCAGGAAAAAGAGGGGTGGGAGATAAAAATGGGGGGGTCACAAGTAAGAAAAAATAGGATAATAAAAGATAGTAAGCAAACTGACTTTGCACAGGAATGGTTACACTGGGCCCCTTCCTTTCTCTCTCTAACCCCTTTCCAACCCTCCACCTCCCCAAAAACACATCCAAGAAGTTGATATTCTAGTGTAACCCACGGTGAGAATGGCATATTTGAAAGAAATCACTTAAGGGCCCCACATCCTTATTATGTGGCTGATAATGCCGCAGCCCTTCAGGAAAGTGGTTTATTCAGGTCACGCCGCTGCTGGTGGCCATAGGGATCAAGCCCCAGTCCCCCACCTCCTAGCCCACTCAGATAGCTGCTTCACTGGGTGCTTGGTGGGGTAAAAGGGGAAACTCCAGGGTCCAACATGACTGAAAGTGTTGCAAGCGACATTCTCTCTAGAGAGTTGCAGTTCCCCTGTTCCGGGCTATGGAAAGTCTTCCACTGGAGGAAGCTGTGGAACCCCACATGTCTCAAACACAGCTGACTACAGAGTCCTCTTCCCACGCACTTCCATAACACCTGTTAGCACCCCAAACCGAACATCCTAGGCACGAGCTACGAGAGACAGGGATAGATTAATCCCAGTCTAAAGGTTGCACGTGAATTCTTCATATACTCATAGAAGTCTTGGTGCCTTTGTTATGTTTATCCACATTCCACATTCCAGAACCTTTAAGTGGCTGTTCTAAGCAGCTAACAGAACTCACTCTGAAGGCCTTTAGCCCTCCCCAAGGGAAAACCACAACAGATGCCCTGCTGGGTGATCCTTGCTTTAGGTATTCCTGAGTGCTTCAGACATGGAGCTCCCCAGGCCCATGCCTGCTCTCAGAAGCCCCGCACTGCCCAGCTGCCCTTTTCTACCATGAGGCCAGAGCGTGCACATAAGGGCACCTTGATGCTCTGGAAGGAAAAACCTCTGCATGTGGCCAAGAGAACAGGGAACAGGGGCGGGCGGTCAGGTTTAGGGATGACCAAGCACGGAAGAAGAGAGAAAGGGGAGGGGGCCAGGGCTTGGGAGCCTCTTACTTAGGGATGATGGGGGCGCTGGCAGGCTTGAGGCTGTATTCAGGAATCTGGAAAGGAGTTCTCTCAGCAGTGCGGGATTCCAAATTAGGAGGGGTGCACAGGCAGAAAACCTTCCTAATGGGGAAGGGCATGGACCCAACACAGGGAGCCAACCTGAGGTAGCTGTGCCACCCAGCTGTGGGGGAGGGAAGAGAGCCGATGCTCTGGAATTCACACACACCAAAGTCTGAATGAGCAACCTTCTCATGTTTTAGCTGCATGACGTTAGACACAGGACGTCACTCTCCTGAGTCTGGGCTTCTGCATATATAAAAGAGACACAATGATGTCTGCCTCCCAGAAATGCTGTGATTTATATGGGAGATTTAAATCAGATAAAGAGTGAAAACACTGCCAGATAACAGAAGCGCAACCAAATATAGGTATGATTACGACAGGTATCACAGGTGTTTACTGAGCATTTACAATGTGCCAGGCACTAGGTTAAGTCGTTCACAGACATAAGGTTATCAGTGCCTTCAAGGAGCTCTCTGAGGTAGATCACAGCATAGCCTCAACTTTACAGCTGAAGAAACTGAAGCCCAGAAAAACTAATTTACTTGCCCAGAGGCACAGAGACAGAAGGCAGTAAAGCCAGCATCTGAACGCAGAGTCTGAGTACAGAAAATCTTTCCCAGTCTACAAACACCGCCAGAGAAAAGGGCAGAGAGGCATGCTGCCAATAGTGAGCCAACAAAACTCGAGGGATTGGGGGGGGTGTGCTATGAATGCTGTGACAGCCAACACCCCCACCAGGGGTCCCTTTAATAAGCATCAGCCTTTGATCTCCATTTGCAGACTCTGGCTGAGCTAGAGTAATACCTAGAAATCCTGGGAGGAATCCATCCAGTCCTCACTGTGGACGGGAGAAAAGCCCAGCTGGGTGACAGGGGCCGGTGGGCTGGGGGCCAGCTCCAGGAATGGGGAGACGTGTCTCTGCTGACTTCCAGGACAGAAGACTCCCTCCGGGCCCTCAGGCCTGCTCTACCTCTGGAGACAGAGAGCACAGTGTAGAGAAGGCCAGCGGAGGAAGAGGTGATGACTGGTCACTGGCACCCTCGTGGAAGCCCCTCTAGCCTGTGTGGTGCCACAGCTGTTGGTGATCCACAGGCAAAAGCTCCTCGATGGATACTAATTCACAGGGAAGAGATTCACCCAGCTGGAAGACGATAGACAAAACTGCCCAGCCCAGAGTGATCTTTGAACAAAGCCAGGGAGTGAGGGGTTAAGGAGGGAGAGCTTCCTGGGAATGGGGCAGAAGCAACCTTCACATCACCTGCCTGCACCTGGTCACAGCAGGCTGTCCTCAAAGTTTTATTGAACCCATGCTCTTTACGGAACAGCCAGTCCTAAACACCACGGTATTCTGTGCCAGGATGGCTGGGAGAGAAGTTCCAGAAGGGCTTAACATGAACCCCGGAGATGAATTACACAGTCCTGGGTGAAGCCAAAGAGGTGGGGTGGGAGCTTTAAGTGGACTTGAGGGTACGGTGCAGGGAATGGGGGGGGGGGGGGGTGTTGCTCAGCCCCCAGTCTCACCAGGGTTGGAAAATACAGGATTGAATAGTTTATTCCATGAGTGAAATTACATGTTAGCTAGTATCCTACAGAACAGGCCCTTTTAAAACCAAGCAGTGATGGCTGAGGACAAAATCTTATAGCCCTTGAAGAGGGAGGAAGACAGAGGAGAAGAGAGGAAGGAAGGGGAGGAGGAGAAAGGACAATGGGAAAGAAGGGAGGAAAGGAGACAGTCCTAGGAGGAGGGAGGGAAGAGACAGGATCTCCTAAATTAAGGTCAAATACTAAATGAAGAAATCTTACATCCAAGGCTAGCCCATAGATAGGACCATTTTATACTATTGCTTAGGATTTGAATAAAATCTATTGTTTTAAAACAATGCTGTCAGACTTTTGGGCAAGTATGCTCTCCATTGTAATTTTACCTCTTGTAAATTAAGGAAAAAAAAAGAGTTTAAAATTAAATGTAAATGATAAAAACCTCAAAATTTTCAAGTCAAATTTCATTAACTGATAAAGGTCTAACCCTGCACCCTGGGCAAGGTCAGTGGAAGGGATTTGGTTAATTTGTAAGATTAAAGGCATGGTGAATAATTGAGGCCACATTAGAGGGAAGGGCTGTAGTTTGAATGGCATTCCAAGGTCAAAAGACTGAAGAGCTAAGAGCACTTGTCCAAAAACCAAGTTAACCTTTCAGACAGGAAAAATCCAAGTAACTGTGGCCTTGAACTTCAATGACTGATAAACAAGAAACAGACAATATAAATTGGTAATCTACCTGTTTATACATAGATTTATCTTTCCTTTGGCTAAGGAATTTGACCAGTGGAGTCTTGAATATTTTAAAGTGTTCTTTATAAGGTAATGTGTTATCTTGACAGTTTATTAGCAACAAAGTCAAGAAGGTCAAAACTGAAGACTTCTTCTATAATTTTATTTCTACTCTGCTTACATCTTAATAAAAGGTGTCTCTTGCAACAGTAAACAGAAACCATCTGCATTTGCAGGTGCAGAAAAGGTGCTTTCAAATATATTATAAGCAGACAATGACATAAGCTTATTGGGATCAGCATTACTCAATATTCTTTGGACCTAGGCAAGATACAAAACTATCAGTTTCTTCTCTTGGCTGAATAGAAAATGAATAGGAAAGTCCATAGAACACAAAACTAAGCCAATTAAGACTGTGGTAGTTTTGTTATTGTTGTCATTATTACTAATAAGGATACAATTACACAGTGTTTTATTGGTTTCTAATATTTTCCAATTAGTAAGTGGTCAGGGCTGCTTTGGTTGAAGGTGTGTAGTGTTAGGGGCAGGTTGAGGGCTGAGTATCATGTCCCTCCATTCCCTCACACCCTCAAAGGTGTCCCTGTAGGCTCAATGGGACACATAATTTGAATAACCATAGCCATAAATTGCCTGGTTTTATCTTCAACATTCCTGTCATGGATATTGTGGTTGCTACCCTAATTTCCATTCCCCTCCTCTTGGTAGCTGTCAAGATTTCCCTTCTGGAATCCACACTCTATCTGCCACAGCCCACCAGTTTGGCAGAATGTCATGCCGCACACCTGGTTCTAGATGTGGGGCACATAGAAAAAGAAGTATTATCCCAACCCTAGGCCTCAGCTGCTACTTGAAGGGTAGGAATGGACACAGTTTGAACACTGAATGAACCCTGTACACTGGAATTTTCTAGGAGTCTGCAAGAAAAAAAGCATCATCTCTCTTCCAAAAGATTTCCAGAGTATTCCCACATATACACACTCTAAATGTGGACAAGAAGCATATGGGTCTCAAGTTGTGACAGCAATGGGTATTTATTCTCAGGATGAAGCTATCACCAGGAAAAGGCAAAAAAAGGACAGAGATGAAAAGAGACATGATTCCTGATGACATCATCTGCTGAATCACACCAATCCTGAAGCCTATCTAATTCTAGACTTCCGATCACATAAGCTAATATAGTCTCTCTATTACGTAAGCTGATTTGATTTGAATTTTCTGTTACTTAAAGCTGATCTCACCCTAACTCAGATTGGTACCATGTGAGGTGATTTAGTCAGCTGTTAGAGATAAGAAGGATGACATTCTGAGAGCTTTGTGACACAGAGCCCACAGCTAATAAGTGATGAGACCAAGTTTCAAGTCCTCCGACTCCAAGTCCAGTGCATCGTCATGTACCGTCTCCACAGGGTGGTCCTAGCGAACCTCTTCTCCAGATCTATAACTTCCACTAAGTGTGAGTGCAAATATCCAACATCATACAATTAAAATAAAAATTGTAGTGTTGGTTCAAAAGATTTTTGCCTGTTAAAGAGTAGCACTGTTTTTTTTCTAATAGCAAAGAGCCACCACCCCCACTCTTGTGGACGTGGCAGTAAATCCATCAAATGGCTTCATTCATAGCTCCACCAGTAATATCGGGCATAAGGACAGGCTGGCAAAAGTATGTGTAGACGGCTAGGTATACAGTTCTTATGGGATAGGCTATAAAATACATTAAAACAGAAGCCCTAGGTGAGTTATTTAACACCAATTAACAACATTGGTTAGGTACTACCTAACTCATAAACAGAGTTTCTGCCTTCCAGGAATGTGTTAGCTAACAGAAGAGAGAATGGTGACCCTTCCTCCTTCTGCTACTTCTACCCCCAACTACACTCCTCTCCCACTGCCATGATGTGAGATTAATTCTATTCATGTATGTGCTAAGTAAGTGTGGGTGTGTTGAGAATCTTTCTATAGAGAAAAATGCACCCAGCTTACCTTAAAGACCAATCAATTATATGAAAGTGGTTCAGGCAGGAGGGACAGAGAGAGCATAGAACAAAGAAAAGTGATTTGTTCTCTAAAAGGATATCTTGGGTTACTGAAAAAAAGTAAACACAAATGAACCAAAAAAGAAAAAAAGTAAAACTGCCTAGAAATAAAATAGACATCAATTATTATTTCAAATTAACATTATTTTTACTAAAACTAATTTCAGACTATCAGGGAGGAGTAGGAACTAAGCAATTATAGCCAAAGAGAGGCTTAAGCTCTTCTTCTCACTTGAAATATTGATTTCTCACCTATCAAAATTTCTGCATAATGAGAAGGTCAAGAGTAGTGCTTAAGAGTTCTGGTTTCAAGCCAGACCTGGAGCCAAAGCCCACTCCCAATATTTACTAACTATGTGACTGTATGAGTGACTAAACTACTGAACCTATTTAAAACTATTTCTCATGTACAAAATGGGGTGGTTGTGAGGATTAAGATTACAGATGCCAAGTGTTTAAGATAGAGTGTTCAATAAAGCGAAGATACTATTATTAGCCATATGCCAATCACCTTTCAAAATTTTGCCCAGATTCCTAATTGTTGACCAGCCTTCCCTGGCTTCCCATAAACCCTGATAATTTGACTTATGGCAGCTACTAGAGCAGCCATTACCGTAAGACTCTCCTAAATGCTCTGGCCACAGACTCCAAAGAGTTCTACAGCATTAACTCTTCCTCTTCCAGAAATCCTTAGGCAGCTTTGCAGACTCTCTGTAGGGCCAAGGATCAAGCCTCTGTATCACTGCCCTGTTTCCTGGGCGTCTAGGCAGTCTTAGCTTAGTCTCACCTAGAAGTATGTAACTCCTGGTGACCCAAACCAGAACTGCGGGGAAGGGGTGGCTCTTGATTAGAACCACCATATAAGGCAGGATCCATGTGATCCATTTTCACAGGGGGTCTGGAAGAACGGAGAAAGTAAGAATGTTCATGCCTCTTCCTATTTTCTGCAAAGACTTTAAGTCTCAAGGGCTCCCATGTGGTATTGACTGAAAATTCATACTACAGTTCCAGGTACAAACTCAGGTGAGGTCTTGCATCAGTCAAAGCAGTCAGGAGACAGAAAACACAGAAGAAATTTGAATAGAAAGAATTTAATATAAAGAAGTACATGAAGTTACTGATCAGAAAGCCAAAAGTATAAAAGAACATTAAGGTATCACACCTGAAGCAGGTACAAGAAACCGCTATCAGCCCTAGAAACAGAGGAACAAATGCAAGAGTGTGTAATTATTCAAACTCAGAGATGAGGAAAAAAACTTACAGGAGGGTTACAGTCTTCAGAGAAGGGAATATTAGGGCCTGGTGCAATGAGACTGATTCTCAAGGTGCTGGAAAAAACTGGAAACGAATTCAGCGGCTCCTACAGGAAGACGGGCTGCAGCCAGAGTGAAGAAGCTTTACTGTGTGACACTCAAAAGAAGGAAAAGCAAACAGAAAGGAGTAAACTGCATCCTCCTCCTCTTGCAATCTCCCTCTTAGTGCTCCCTCCTGGCAAGTTCTAACAGAGACCTGCTGACAAAGCATAAATGTGACAGGCAAACTATTGCAAAGTAGAGGGTAGAAGGTTATCCGTGGAGGTGAGAGACGACAGCTTAATGACTAGCACAAGGCTCCTATCTTCCCCTTTGACCAGAGATTTCTCACACTAGGAAATCACTGGAGCCTTCAGAGACATCCACTCTGCCCTCTTCCACCCAAAGGACCCCCAGACCCTCAACCCCAACAGTCCCTGAGGAAGGCAGGGATTTCCAAGGATATGAAAGGCTGGGAGGAACCCCTAAAACTCCCACATCAGATCTACCCCAGATGGGTCAAACAAGGACATTAAGTTGACCCCAAGGACATGTTTGTATACAGCTAGAGTAACTCCTTATTTAATGACCACATTTTCCAGCCTACATCACTAGAATTCATTAACCCACAGGCACTAGGTAACAGTCCATTTAATATGACACTAGCAATATGAAATGTCCCAAATGCTCCACCATCCAATAGGATGTCTTCCCTTTGCTCTCATAGGTAAATTAACATCTATACACATATGTGTACATACATTTTCTCTCCATTTATTTTGCTTAAATCCTATTCCCATTTCCCTTAAATTTTTATACAGAAGCAGCTTAGGTTTTTTAAACTTCCACAAGGATAGGGAGTCTAGGATAATGGCAACTGGTAAAAGTGTTCCCTCTGTTCCTAAATCCACATGATCCATTGTTCCTGCCCCAGTTAGCTCCTGGGGCTGATGAGCAGGTAATTAATTGCCAGAGAGATGTCAGGCTCCAATTCATAGCTAATGGGGAGAGTACATGGGAGCCTGAGGACCACAGTCAAAGAGATGGGTCATGACTGGACACCTTGAAGGAGCTCCATCTCCACAGATTTTTACCCCCTAAAGGTAAGGTCAACATTGGCCCCTTATGTGAGGTCTCACAGATCCCTAGGAAGCTGAGATGTGCTAAACTATGGAGCCAAACTTTCCCTGCCCTTCAGGAGAGAATAATGTGAGGGGTCTGGGGAAAAGGCAACTTTCTCCAGAGACCCCAGACTGCTGTTTCCACTTCACCACCCCAGGAAGTAGAGATCACATTAACTCTGACTGGCATCAGGACTTGGATGATAATCCAAGATCAGCCACTTGGGATACCTCAATAACCAGATCTGAGTCTCAGTGATGCACAAAAGAGAAAAGGAACACATTAAACGGTTCCAGAAGAGACCAAACAAAAGGAGAGCCTAGCAAAGTGGTGCTTCCATGTCAAAAGAGGACAACTAACCAAAAGCATACCAATGTACTTCATGAAACTCAAGCGCAGCTCACAACCACACACCAAAAATCTTCTAGAACTGAAAGCCTTGATTTTCAAACTAAATATCCCAGTAAATTAAATGACAGATAAGTGGTAAAAGCTGAGACCCAAGTTAGTGCGCTGGAACTGTAATTAAATGAACAATCACAAAGGATAGAAAAGTAAATGGTGAGGGAAAGGATCAAAGTCATGGAGGACAGATTGAGGAGAACTACAATGTCAGTAACAGGAGTTCTAGAAATCATCAAAGGGATATAGTGACAAGAGGAAATAAGTAAAATAAACAATATGAGAACTTCCCTGAGATGTAGGCAAGTCCTACTTTTCAGATTACAAGTGTGCACAAAGTGTACACTAGGCAAATTTGAAAAGATATACTCCTGAGCACACCACCTTAAAATTCCTGAAGTCTAAGAATAACAAAATAATTATGAGTTTCTACTAAGAGGTGGTGTAGAAATTTTTATTCATCACATTAAAAGAAGATTTTGGAGAACATCGTTCTTACTGAGAGGAAAGGAATGCAACCTAAAAACTCTATATTCAACCCTGATACTTAAAAGTTATTTGCATACATTTATGTCACCCATATTTCATCAGAAGAAAATGCTCAAGAAAGGACTCTACCCAAACAACTAATGAATCAGAAGGAAGAACTCAATGAGTAAGTAGTGAAAAGGAGAGGAAACAGTGGTAACATCAGGCTTTGCAGTGTGTGTGTATGTGTGTGTGTGTGTGTGTGTGTGTGTGTAAGAGGGGGAGAGAGAGAGAGAACTATAAATGAATACTAAAAATTGTGAGAATGAATGATCTGTTCACTAAATAAGGATTATTAAAATAGAAGGGATAAGTGCCAGTGAAAATTTTAATACTAAATACTAAACTAAATACTAAATTTTAACAATACTAAATACTAAACTCTCTCAGCAAAACTTTGAGGTTAGGGATAGAGATAAGGAAGACGTCTTCCAAAAGTCTCTTTTGGGTTGAGGCTGGGAGTTTAAGAGATGGGGAAAGTGAAAGTATTCTTAAAGTCTTATTTTATTGGGAGTAATCATCAGGAAAATAGAGGGAAGTTATAGGGTCTTAATGGGGGGAAATAAATAGTAGAGAAATAGGTATACGAGTTTGAGAAACAGAAAAGGGAATAGGAAAATAAAAAACTTCCAAGTTAATAAGGAGAAAACAACTGAAATGAATATCAACTCTAACAAACCAGCAAAAACAATGAAAGTGAAAAGAGTACTCATTTGAATTATTTAAATATTTTTAGTATTCCATTTTAATTTATCTGTTGGCTTTTTGGCTATGTATCTTTTGCTCTGTCCTGTTGTTAGCGGTTGCTCTAGAAATTACAGTATAAATATCTAACCTTACCTTCTCAGTGTAATTATAGCCAATTTTGTTCCACTTCATATAAAATGTAGAAGACTTGCAACCACATAGGTCCTTTCACTGACCTTTACAATTGTCACGTATTGCTTCACACAGTTTCATACATTGAAAATCCCATGAGCCTTTTTTCAGTCATACATATTTTTGAAACCTTAAAAGGAAAAAAAAATCATTTCTGTCCACCAATTCCTGGTGTTCTCCCTTTATTCCTGAAGACCCTTTCATCCTGAACATTCTCTCTGGCATTCCTTTTTTTTTTTTTTTAAAGATTTTATTTATTTATTTGTCAGAGAGAGCAAGCGAGCACAGGCAGACAGAGTGGCAGGCAGAGACAGAGAGAGAAGCAGGCTCCCTGCTGAGCAAGGAGCCCAATGTGGGACTCGATCCCAGGACGCTGGGATCATGACCTGAGCCGAAGGCAGCCACTTAACCAACTGAGCCACCCAGGCGTCCCCTCTCTGGCATTTCTTAAAGCATTTCATATTCCTGCTAATGAATTCTCTTAGCTTTCCTTTGCCTGAGGGGAAAAAAAACTACCTTTATTTTGCTGTCATTCCTGATAGATATTTTCACTGGACATAGAATTTTGAGTTGATGGTTCATTTTTTCTGGCACTTAAAAGTTGTTTTACTCTCTTCTGGCCTCCGTGGTTTTTGATGAGATAACCATTGCTTTTTTGTCTGTGACGTGTCACTTTTTTCGCTGTCTTCCAGACTTTATCTTTAGTTTCTTCAGTTTGACTCTGATGTACCTAGGTACACCTTTCTTTGAATTTGTCCTGTTTAAGATTCACTGAGCTTCCTAAATCTATAAACTTACAGGTTTATTTTCCCTGGGGAAAACTGGGAAGTTTGGCCATTATTTCTTAAAATGTATTTCCTGCCTCAGTATCTTTCTCCGCTTGTTCTAGGACCACCACCACATGTGTGTTAGACCTTTTGCTCTTGTTTCACAGGTGTCCGAGGCTCTGTTAACATTTTCCGTCTTTTATTTCTTTGTTTCCCAGATGAGATCATCTTCAAATTCATTGACATTGTTTCTCCATCTTCTCCATTATGTTACTGAGTCCATACAGTGAACTTTTTTACCTAGGATATTGTATTTTTTAGTTCTAAAATTCCCAATTGGCTCATTTTCATAGTTTTTATTTCTCTGCAGGGAACTCCTATCCTTCCATTGATTTCAAGTGTGTATGCCTTGACCTCATGAAACACAGCTAACAATACATGTTTAAAGATTTTGTCTGGGGCGCCTGGGTGGCTCAGAGGGTTAAAGCCTCTGCCTTTGGCTCAGGTCATGATCCCAGGGTCCTAGGATCGAGCCCCGCATCGGGTTCTCTGCTCAGCAGGGATCTTGCTTCCTCCTCTCTCTCTGCCTGCCTCTCTGCTTCCTTGTGATCTCTGTCAAATAAATTAATTAATTAATTTAATTTAAAAAAAAGATTTTGTCTGATAATTCCAACATCTGGACCAACTCATGGTTAGCATCTATGTATTGTCTTTTCCCTTGAGAATTGGTCACATTTTCCTTGTTCTTTACATATCAAGTAACTAGACATTGAGATTATTACGTCCTGTAGATTCTGGGTCCTATTATAATCTCTGTATTACTGAGGATGTGGAAAAAATGAAATCCTCATATACTGCTAGTCAGAATGCAAAACAATAACCACTTTGGAAAATGTTTGTACTGTCATAAAGTTAAATACGGGGCACTTGGGTGGCTCAGTCCATTAAGCAGCTACCTTCCACTCGGGTCATGATCTTAGGGTCCTGGGATTGAGCCCCGCATCAGGCTCCCTGCTCAGTGGAGAGCCTGCTTCTCCCTCTCCCTGCTGCTCTGCCTACTTGTGCTCTCTCTCTCTCTGTGTCAAATAAATTTAAAAATCTTTTTAAAAAATACAGTTAAATATACACCTACCATACCCTGCCATTTTAATCCTACATATTGACCCAAAAGGAATGAAAGCACTTATGTCAATACAAAAACTTCTACATAAATGTTCACAGCAGCTTTGCTCATAAACTCCAAAAAAACTGGAGACAATCCAAATATCTATCAAAAGGTGATTAGATAAGCAAATTGTGGCATATCCATGCCATGGAATATAAAAGAAATGACTATTACTATAACACACAAAGTAGATTAATCTCAAAATCATCCTGTCATTTGGAAGAATAGCAAAATAGGAGCATATATACTCTATGATTTCATTCATATAAAATTTTAAAAGATCCAAACTAATGTGTATTAGCAGAAAGCAAAAGTGTTTGCCTAAAGCCAGGGGTGAAGAGAGAAACAGATTACAAACAAACACAAGAAAATTTTGCAGGTGACAGGAATGCTTGTTATCTCGGTTAAAGAAATGATTTCACAAATGTACACATATATATCCAATATATCAAAAACTGACCAACAGTATACTTTCAATATGTTCATTTAATGTGCTCCATAGGATATGGAGCCATCTCAATATCTCAATAAGCCATATAAATAAAAAGAAGACTCAATTACATAAATGAATACAAAACAAAGTAGGAGAGATGGACTAACATGAAGTACACCTGTCTTTGCAATGAGCATGACTGAATTCTCCCATGAAAAGACAAAAGACAATCAGTTCTGTTTAACAAAAAAAGAAAAATAAAGCCTCTTAAGCTTACGAGAAATACTTAAAGTGATAATGGAAGGGTTTTGAAAATAAAGAAACAGACAAAGAGATAAGGGGAAAATATAAATAAAAGGAAAGCTGACTGAAGCATTTAAAAATCAGACAAGGTTATAAAAACATCAGAGATGTCTTAGAAATATTTTGCAATAAGAAAGTACTATTTATGGAGAAGATGCCACAGTCACCAAAAAACACAGCAGATAAATATATAAAGCAAAAAGTATTGGAAATGCAAACAGAACTTAATGAATAAATAAACTTAACAAATACATGAGGAAGATTTAACATACTTCTTTCAAGAATGGGTAGACCTAGTAAACAAAAAATGAGCAAATGCCTAGAGGAACTAATCCAAGCAATCGATTGAATAATACAAATAACAAATGTTTTAACTATATGGAGAACAACATGGCCCCAAATAGAAAATATACATCTTTGGCTTGTGTCCATGATACATTTGCAAAAAAAATTAGTCCTATATTTGGCTTAAATAAAAACATATTCAAGGAAATCACTTACAGGTCATAGTTACCACTCATAATAAATTACAAACAAACATTAAAGTGGCTTACTGAAGGAGCGGTCAGGACTTTTCTGAGGCTGAAATACCACCTGATACTGACCATGATAGAGGCTAAATAAACTCTGGGGTCCAATGCCTCCTCCACCACTCTTTGACACTGGAAGGTTACCCAACCCCACTGAGATTCCAACTCCTACAAATAGCAGTGATTCTACCCACCCTACAAATGTCTGAAGTGTTGCTAGTGAAATGACCAAATGACATCATGGAAATGAAAGCATTTTTCAAATCGTAAATTACCATACAAATGTCAGTTTTCCATGAGAAAATATGTCTAAGTAGCAATCAACCTTGGGAGAGAAAGGAATTAGAAACAGGTCTCTCCATATTGGGGTCTACATCATATGGTATGCAAAGATCTTTTTAAAGAACTGTAGAGAGGCCATATATACTTGCAGGAGTAGAAGCTATAGCAACTAACAATGATAACATGTTACTAACTTAACAGCTAATGAGGAGGAAAAGTCACAGAGATAGGAGCTACTTAAATATTTGATGACTAATAAATTAAATGTTAATTAAATACTTCAGCAATTTTCTTCCCTGACCAGCATATAATTAACATTTAATTTGTTATAAAATATTTAGAGTTATGAAATATCCTATGGCATCCAAAATGTCCCCATTGTCAAACCATCTTGGGACAATGGGTCAAGGGTACAAGGGGTTAGACTGGCATTTAAATCTCAAGAGACAGAATATAAAAAGTACCTTTTGTGACTTTCTCACATAAAGAAATTGAGAATGAAATAAGGATAATTTCATTTTCAGTTGAATTTGGCCAAAGAATTTATAGCTAAGTGTTACTAGGAAAATGAAATAGGAATGAGGCACTCAACCAAATCTAAAACAGTTATGTTTGCAACCACCTCAACAGCAAGAGGAAAACATGATTAAAAGTCAGTTAGGAAGAAAATACCATTCACTTCGTCCTCTTTGAACTTGAAATACTTGAGCACAAAGGAGGAGGAAGACTGGAAAGAAGAGTTATCTAGTAAGACTAGGGGTACCACCAAAAAAGAAGTGTCCTGTTCCCAGCTTCCCCACAAGGCTGTCTGGAAGTTTCAGACAGAAATGCATTTCCCCATTGGCTCAAAGCTGACCTTGGAAAGTACATGGGCCTGGGCTTAAAGTAAGGAACATAAGGGGCTGGGAAGGCAGAGAGAGCTGAGGGGAGACATCTAGCTAGAAAGGAGAAAGCGATGTGGGGAATGAACATCCACACTGCTAGTACAAAAGAGTCAGCGGACCAAGAGAAACTTCTCTTGTGGATCATCAGGAGAGCTACAGTGAACCAGGCTAAGGCCAAATCTCTAAAAGAAAGTTCCCCAGTGTGCACCTACAACATCGAAGGGAACGGGTGGGTTCCTAAAGATCATGACTTGGGGATGCAGCCTCTTCCCTTCCAACCCTTCATTACCCTTCCTGCAAGCATGGTCTTCATTCAGCACAACCCCAGTTCAATGACTCAGAGAGCAGCATGTGTTCTATCAGAAGTAAGTGCACACGAGATGCTAAATTCTGGCCTTCACCAGGACTGATTCCAAGAGCCCCTCCAACAGCCTAACTCTCTATTCCAACAGACATTCAGTAGCCTACCCAAACTTCCTTACCTATCCACCCCCCTCTCACTAGTTTCAAGAGAGTCCAGCTCCACCACCAGGCCCCCAGCCTCAAGGAGTACATTATTCTCAGCACAATATATCCTCATCAAGGAAATCCCATTCTGCTTGTCAGTGATTGATTGAGGAATAAACAGGAACCCAGTTCTTGCCAAAGAGTTATGAGGAGAGGTCTACTGAGACCTATGAAGGAGGAGAATCTGAAAGAGACACTTCTCACAACCCTGTTTGTTGTTGTGTCTGTGTACGACTATGAGACAGCAACAGCCATCTCATCACCATGGGAGGGCAGGCCTGAGGAAAAAGCATCCCAGTGAGGATGGAGATCAGAAAGAATGAAAGCTGCTGACCAACTGAAGACATCAGTGGGTGACTAAGTTAATCTACTCTTGAGATGTCCCACCTCTGGATTTCTCACACTGTGTCCTTTTTGTGACAGCCCTTCTCCCAAAATGTGGCCTTCCTTTTATTTTTGTGTTCAATTTTCTCAATATCTCTGCCCTTTTAAAATCGTGTATTTTCCCTGATACCCGATTCATACACCCAAGTTCTCCACCTGGACAAACCCCAGCCCGCTCACGCCTAGCGCAGCTCAGTGCAACAAACCCGAGCAGTATCTGCTGTGTGGTGACTGCTAGTCTTTGTGCCAGGAATGAAGTTCATACCGGCTCCAGACAAATGTTTCTAAACCTAGCTCGAAATATGTTTGGTGCTGTCCCTCTCAAACAGCAGTCCTCCTCCTGGGTCATCCTATAATTTTGGAGACATCCTATAATCCATAGTGTCTGTATCAGAAAGTTACTTTCTCTGCACTCTCTGGACCAACTCCATCTTCCACTCTAGCAAGTTACTTCACTCACGTCGACCCGCAGGTCTAGAAGCAGCCACCTGGGGAACGGGTATGACCTCAGCAAGAAGCATGTCTATAAAGATCAGGGTCTGATGATGGCTTCAGGAAGCAGCCCAATTTAGCAGCTATTCTTAGAATCCTAAGTTTTCTTGTCAGCTCTTCTCCACTTCTCAACTCTATAGAACTACAAGCCTATCCCTTTTCCTGGAAGGTAGACCACCTGCCCTGCTTCACTCTCCAGGAAACTGTGGTCCTCAGTCTGGTTTGCTGGCATGTCTCCTTACCTGCCTTTTGGCCTGGTTCTTACACATGGCACGAGCCTCCACATCCCACCTTAATCACTCACTTGTCAAACAAGAAGAGCTTCTGTCCACACCCCAACCTGTCAGACTTAGCCAGAGCTCTGAGAATTGGAAGGGAGAGAGAGGGAAATGCTTCCTTCATACTGTGGAACATACTGCCCTGTAAATATAACCAGGGAAAGTGGAAAGAAAATTTCCACTGGGAAAGTGAGGAAACAAATGCATGTATAGCTTTGATATACACAAAGTTATGAAAGACAAGACTGGAGAATGGCCAACAAGTAAAAGGCTGAGAAAAAATGAGATTTGGGAAACATGTGATTTACTATTTCAGAATTCATACTAACCAAAACAGAATGGGGAGTATCCTAAATTAAAACTCATTTCAGAGGAGGAAATCTAGTTTTGATCATTTAACCTACCGGTGAGTAACTCCACCAAAGAGGTAGGAACACTGCGTGGGGCTTACTGACATCAGACACCCCGTGAGGGAACAGCAGCGTTGCTGCTCTCATCCATGAGTGACTGCATGAACCTCCCATGAGGCTGGGCAGCAACACTGGGTCTGGTGATGGCTGAAACTCTGCTTACAGTGTCAGCAGAGGTTTTGGTGGTGGAACAGCTTCCAGCCATGCCATCTAAGCCTCTGAGGAGCCCACCACAATGATCGAGTTCTTCGTATCCCCAGAACAGCAGGGAACATCAGCGTCACACCTAATTATCATCCTCAGAGAAGAGAGTCCTTTAATGATCTAGGCTGAAACCAGGTCTGAATACTAATGAAAGGTGGCCTTCTAGGATATTAATTAGGGGTGACACTTTCAGGGCAAGCTTGACTTTTCTTCCTGGGATTCCAGTTGAGACCATGCACTGGATGTGAGCAAAATGCAGATTAGGAGACTAAACAATGGATAATTAAAAAAAAAAAAAAGGGAAGAGAGACCATGAAAAGCAAATCATGAAAGTTTCAAGTCTAAAACCCAAAAACCTCAAAAATAATTCAAGTGTCTGTAACGCCAGTGTTAGCTCCTCTCTCCTTGCCATTTGAGATTTAATAAAACGGACTCCATCCTTTTTTCCAGTGTTTGGTGGGCAGTCTAATACTCTGTCCTAAGACATCCGAGGTCTCTAGGATTTATATTCTCAAGGTTTTTGTGAGTCTAAGTTCCTCAATCCACTGAATGTGACAGTTCACCTTCATTTCTTGCCTATGGTTTCCTTGCCTCTCTCCCCAACATAAACAATGTTGTCTTGAAACCAGAGGTATTGGTAAGATCTGGATACTTTTTAGTAAGGAGGAATCTTAGATCGGCTACTGATCAAAATCTGCAAGTTGAACAGGATCCCCAGTGACCTGCGTGTATATTAAAGTTCCAGAAGCTCTGTTTACTCAATTTAGAATTGCTCCACCAAAAGCATGGTGAATGTAACAGACTTTATTACAGATTTGGGACAACTGCGATTTGGGGCATTCTGGAGCATGGAAGCAATGTCCATAGCATATATTTGATTATTAGTCACCCCATACTTGTCTTCACACCACCTTAACCTATTGTTTGACTACCTCTTCCCCTCGAATTTCACATCTCAATTCCCCTCATTTTATTATGCAGACTAATTTAATTCTATTAATTTAATTTGATTTATTAATTTATTATTTATTTGGATTAATTAACTAATCCAATCTAGCTCTGTGCTCATATTTGCATATATTTTTAAAACTTCATTAATGTCCTTTGACAAAACTATGGGTTATCTCCACCTCCGGCACCCCCAGAAATCTTAGAGACTTTGAAGTTTTGTGCTTTTCTTTCCTTCTCCGCTTCAGGCCTCCATGAGTAGAAGAAAGTAGTACAGATGTACAATTTTCTTCTGATATGAAATATGTCCCCCTACCCCACTTGAAAGGCAGAAACTGCTCTAGTCACTTTGGATTTTGAAACACTTCTTTTCATCCTGCAATGCTCAAATCTCAATTATTCCTTGTAAAGCAAGATAAGAATAGCTCAGGTCATTCAAATCCAAAGAGTGTAAACACCATATGTGAGCCACTACTTTCAAATGTTTTATCAGAATTACAGGCAAAGAATGAAAATTATTTTAAGTTCTAATTGGCTTCTTTTTATTTGATCTCTTTGGTCAAAATCAGCTCCTATTTCAGACTCCAGACATGACTTTGGCCAGAGCGACCTAGTAACATCTGCCTTGCCTCGGTCACCAGCTTCACTTGCGGGGCTTGTAGCGATGTCTCTCTGGGGTTGGCTATGGTCTCTAACAGGGTTTTCCTAAGAAATTCTTGGCTAAGGTAGGTGTTGCCTCTGCCTTAAAATCTTTATTTTGGGTGTCTTATGACATGGGGTGTCATCAGACTCACTGAGAAGAGGGAGAAGGGAAAGAAATTCACTTGGCTCCATGTGAGGTGGAAGCAAGAGAATATTTCAGGCATGGAAGGCTGAAATCACAGGCTGGAGAGGTGGCCTGCATGATCAATAAAACATCAGATTCATTTGTCTTATAATGTGGTGGTCAAATTCAATCAATAAAAGAGGTGATAAAAATAGCCTAGAGTTCAATTGAGCACAACAAACAACATTTTTTTCAGCATCTGCTAGTTCCAGGTACTGTGTGAGGCCCTGGGAAAGCACAAATCATTGCAAAATAGTCCCTGCCTTCAAAGAGTACAGTCACATTCCAAAGTTAATTTGAATATAATATGGTAAATCCTAAAAGATATATTACTACAGGAAGTCTTACGTAAGCACAGAAGATTTCTTCTCCTGTCCCGGGCAATCAAAAAAGGCTTCAGAAGGGGTCACCTGAGAAGAGATTTTTCTATTCTACTGTGGTGGAGATTGATGTCCTATTTTCATCAGATCTTTTATCACAAATATGATTATCTTAGGCTTTTAAAAACAATTATCAACAAAACTCTCCTGGAATTTTTATAATAGAATCATTTAAAAAAAAAACTAGGCTGCAATGCAGAGTTGGAGATCTATGGAAAATTGACAGTAGTTAATTTCTGTCATAAAACAATTTGGACAGTGATAGTAAGACAGCAGTTCAAGGTAGAGTGGCCTTATAATTTACTGTCCTATAATTTACTTCCAGGAGTGAAGGAGAGACACTAATAATAATTTCTAGAGACTGTAAGATCTGAAACCATAAAACTCCTGAAAGAAAACACAGGTAGCAGGCATCTTGACATTGGTCTTGGTGATGATTTTTTGGATTTGACACCAAGAGCAAAGGCAACAAAAGCAAAAGTAAGGAAGTGGCAAGTATATTAAACCAAAAAGCTTTTGCACAGCAAAAGAAACCATTAATAAAATGCAAAGACAGCCTTTGGAGTGGGAGAAAATATGTGCAAATCATATATCAGATAAGAGATTAATACTCAAAAACATATAAAGAGCTCCTACAACTCAATAGTGAAAAAGAACAAAATGACCTGATTATTTTATTTTTTTTTAATTTTATTTATTTATTTATCAGAGAAAGAGGGAGAGAGAGAGCGAGGACAGGCAGAGTGGCAGGCAGAGGGAGAAGCAGGCTCCCTGCCGAGCAAGGAGCCCGATGTGGGACTCGATCCCAGGACGCTGGGATCATGACCTGAGCCGAAGGCAGCCGTTTAACCAACTGAGCCACCCAGGCGTCCCCAAAATGACCTGATTAAAAAATAGGCAGAGAAGCTGAACATTTTTCCAAAGAGGACAAAGAGATGGCCAACACGTATGTGAAAGGTGATTAACATCACTAATGATCAGGTAAATAAATATCAAAACCAAATGACATATCACCTCACAACTGTCAGAATGGCTATTATCAAAACAACAAGAAACAAGTGTTGGCAAGGATGTGGAGACAAGAGAACCCATGTGCACTGTTGGTAGGAATATAAACTGGTACAGCCACTGTGGAAAACAGTATGGAAGCTACTCAAAAATTTAAAAATAGAACTACCATGCAATCCAGCAATTCCACTTCTGGGTATTTATCTCAAAAAATCAAACCTTAACTTGAAAAGATAAATGCAGCCCCATGTTCACTGCAGCAGTATTTACAATATCTGAGACGTAGAAATAACCTTTTCACTGATAGAAAGATAGATAGAGGCATAATGGTAAATATATACAACAGAACATTATTCAGCCATAAAAAAGAAGGAAATTCTGCCATTTGCACCAACGTGGATGGACTTGAAGGCATTATGTTATGTGAAATAAGTCAGAGAAAGAAAAATATTGTGTGATGTCACTTACACATGGAATCTAAAAAAAAAAAAATCCCCTTAAATACAGAGAATAGATTAGTGGGGGGTAGTGCATGAAAGTGATCAAAAGGTACAAACCTGCAGTTATTCTATAAGTCAGTCCTGGAAATGTAATATACAGCATGGTGACTCTAGTTTTGTTTTTGTTTTTTTTTAAGATTTTATTTATTGGGCACCTGGGTGGCTCAGTGGGTTAGGCCTCTGCTTTCGGCTTGGGTCATGATCCCAGGGTCCTGGGATCGAGTCCCACGTCAGGCTCTCTGCTCGGCGGGGAGCCTGCTTCTCCCTCTCTCTCTCTCTGCCTGCCTCTCTGCCTAAGTGTGATCTCCGTCTGTCAAATAAATAAATAAAATCTTTAAAAAAAAAAAAGATTTATTTATTTAATAAATAAATAAATCTTTTTTTAAAAAGATTTAATAAAATCTTTAAAAAAAGATTTATTTAATAAATAAATAAAATCTTTAAAAAAAGATTTATTTAATAAATAAATAAAATGTTAAAAAAAAGATTTATTTATTTGACAGACAGAGATCACACATAGGCAGAGAGGCAGAGAGAGAGGAGGAAGCAGGCTTCCTGCCGAGCAGAGAGCCCGACGTGGGACTCGATCCCAGGACCCTGGGATCATGACCCAAGCCGAAAGCAGAGGCCTAACCCACTGAGCCACCCAGGTGCCCCATGATTCTAGTTTAAAAATAGTTTTTTGTATTTCAAAGTTGCCAAGAGAGATCTTAAAAGTTCTCATTATAAGAAAGAGAATTTGTAAGTATGTGTGTTGAGGAATGTTAAAAAGACTTAAACACACAGATCAAATCATTCGTTGCACAACTAAACCTAATTAATGTTACATGTCAATTATCCCCCAATACAAATAATAATTTCTAGTATCACACACAGAAACTAAGACTAAGCTGGATGAACCGGTAACAGGGTCACCCTAGTGCAAGGGCACATTTCTAGTCATCTTGTATTTTAGTCTATTCAGGCTGCTATGACAAAATACCATAGACTGGGTGACTTAAAATAATAGGAATTTATTCCTCACAGTTCTACAGTCTGGGAAGTCTAAAATGAAGGTGCTGACAAATTTAATGTCTGGTGAAGAGCCACTTCCTGGTTCACAGAGAGCCATCTTCTCATGGTAACCTCATGCGATAGAAGGGGCAAAGGAGTTCTCTGGGGTCTCTTTCATAAGGGCACTAATACCTTATATGTACCTTCACAAAGGACCTAATCACTTCCCAAAGGTACTACCTCCAACTAGGTTTCAACGTCTGGATTTGGAGGAACAGACACATTCAGCCTGGTAAACGGTAAACGCTGCTAACAACACACACTGCCATCACCACTGGTCTTCCCACGTTTCCTTCTGAAACTGAGATTTTTGGCCTTGAGAATAGACTACTTTTTAATGGTGAGAGTAGGATCCCATCTGAACGGACGATTACTCAAAATAAGATGTGACAGATCTTGACCCAGCTGCAGGGATCAGGCGCTGAGGAGATGGACTCAGCCCAACAGGGGTTCCTTGTCTATAGCATTCTCCGATCCCAGCCTGTGTAATCCTCACCAGCGGCCAGGGAGAGAGCAAGAGGAGGAGGAGCAAAGGTAAAGTTAGAGGTCATCTCAACTGATGGCAGAGACAACTGAAAGAACAGTGACACTCAACAAGTCAGGGCAGGAATGCACTACCTCCACAGTCTGCTGAAAGGTGGTAAAGCCCAGCTGCAGCCATGAGTTCATTCTGGTTCTGCCCGGAAAGACCTAAACCACAAATCCAATTGGTGGTACTGAGCACTGGGGAGACAGAATAGTGTCAAATACGATGTTGATTTGATACACATTTTAAAATATGAGCTTTATAATGAGTCTTTTCAAATGATAGTAATTGTAAGGGCACCTGGTGGGCTCAGTCCATTGAGTGATGTGTGTGTGTGTGTGTGTGTGTGTGTGCGCGCGTGCGCAAAATGGTATTTTTTTTCTTTTTTTCTTTTCATTATTTGTTTTTATTACATTATGTTAGTCACCATACAGTACTTCACTAGTTTTTGATGCTGTGTTCCATGATTCATTGTTTGCATATAACACCCAGGACTCCAGGAAACAAACTGAGGGTTTCAGAGGGAAAGGGGGTAAGGGGAGGGGTTAGCTCAGTAATGGGTATTAAGGAGGGCACATGTTGCAGTGAATGACCAACTCTTGATTTCAGCTCAGGTCATGATCTCAGGGTCATGAGATGGAGCCCTGTGTCAGGCTCCATACAACAGCAAGAAGTCCGCTTGAGATTCTCTCTCCCTCTGCCCCTCCCCCTGCTCACTCCTTCTTTCCCTCTAAAACAAATAAATCATTAAAACATTTATTGAATGATGTTTCAGGCACTATTCTAAGTCCTTTATATCTGTTAATTCACTGTATTTTTACAATTACTTTTTTTATATTTATTTATTTGACAGAGAGAGCGAGAGTAGGCTGTCACAAGTAGGCAGAGAGGCAGGCAGAGAGAGGGGGGAAAGCAGGCTCCCTGCTGAGCAGAGAGCCCGATGCAGGGCTCGATCCCAGGACCCTGAGATCATGACCTGAGCCGAAGGCAGAGGCTTAACCCACTGAGCCACCTAGGCACCCCTACAATTACTTTAAATGCTGGATGCCATGATAAATCTTCATCATGTACCTGAGAAATTGAGGTACTGAGATAGGAACTGTGAAGTCCAAGAGGACACAGGAAACAGTGCAGCCACCATCTTTCCAGTCCAGCCTCTTTGAAGGTAGATTTGCGCCATTCTTTAAATGCAATGTTGCATACGCAAGAAGCATGCAAGAAAGAATTTGAGATTACCCTAGAGAGCACCTTAAGGGTTAATAAAGAAAATTCCTTCAGAAATGGTGAGAATTTTAAAGGTCTGTTCATTAACAGGATGTTGAGCTTGATGCATTATGCAAACTGCACACCTTAATTAATACAATAGTCCAATGTGGTTCACCAAGAACTAATGGATGATGGAGGAAGCAAGCTGGCTCCTCATTCTCAGAGGTGTGGTAAGAAAGAGTAGGTGGAAACTTTCTAATAGAAAATCAGCTCTTGTGAGAATAGCTCACAGCTACAGAGTAAACCACATTGCTGAGAACCAAGGACAAATTCAGAGAGGGTCACTGGGCCTTGGGACCCTGAAAAGATCTCTACCACCCAATGACTCAGATTGTAATTTAGATAGCCTACTTCTGAAAAATATCAGATTATTGTTAAAGCACATTGCAATAAAGTAGAGTTCCTATTTGCTTCAGGATGAATGTTTTTAATTTTGAATGCTGCTCTGAATTGTTTATCATGAAAATGTTTAATAATGCAACGTGGCTGCAATATTGGAGTGCACCATAGAGAGGGGCAGAGGCTGAATAATTGACTGGGAAAAGCCTCTCAGCTAAAGCCCAGCAGGATCATGCTAGCCAGTAAAGGAAACACTGTAGTAGGAGAGTGGAAGAAAATAGCCCGAGGAAGACAAGGAGAATCAAAGAAGTGTCACACAGAGAAAAGGAACTGCAGTTCCTTTCTCTTTTAAGTCCCTTGCAGAAGGCCATGTGATGTATGCAGTAGGCTTCTGTACTACCCAGGCATCCAAACAACAGCTAAAGATGTGCTTTTGGCAGTAGACATGGGGGAAAAAGGGGGTTCCACAAGCACTTGGATGATGCCCCTCCTGATGCCCAGGAAATATGCCCCAAGACTTCAGCCGCAAAGATGAGGTAAAGAACATCAGAGCTGGCAACACAAGATATTTTAGCTTCCATGTGAAATTAATATTTACTGTGTGTTGTTTCCAAATTAAATTTCTGATTAACTCATTCTTTGACAAGAACTCTCCTTAATTCCTAGAATGCTGAAAGAGAAGAAATAAAGAAAGCAACATCCATGGTCAGTGAAGTAAATTTCCTGAGAATTTTTTATAAAAAAGCGCTGAATCAAGTCACAACACATTCATATTAAATGATGTTCTGGACATCTCCAGAAAATATCTTACATGAGGCCTAGATTTCCTGGCACCAACACTGAAGGACTTTCTACCTCACAGGACTAACCAGAACTAATAGACTGTAATCATTATTTGTCAAAAAGGTGTGGCAGGGCCTCTATGTGCCCTTACCAGGTGCACAATGAGAGAGGAAAGCTCGTCCATCTGCAGATTCTTACTAAGAGCCATATTACATAAAAATCTCCTGAATTCTCTCCTTTGCTATGTGGATTTCTATAAATAAAATAGGAGAAGCTAAACCTTTTGTAAGTCAAAGAAGACAAAATAAAATGTGACTGGGTATCATATAAGCCCACAGTTTCAGCCCAGAATAAAGCAATAAAAGGAGTGAGCATCTCTTCCCACCTTTGCTAGAACAGTTGGTGTTCCCCCCCACCACCACCATGCTGCCTGGTAGAGGAGAAGGAAAGGCTGTGAATGGGGATCCTGCCTTTCTGAAAAACCTTTGGAAAGAGCATCTCAGCATGACAGTGAGAAACCACGTTGGTTCTCTACGGGAATTAAGCAGTTGCACTGTATGAATCTATAATTCCAGGGAAGTGACAGCCTCATAGCCACAAAGGGTATACAGTTTAGAGGCACAGTCACTATTAATCCCTCTGAGGTTTGCAGCAAAGGGTGTGCTGTCAGTAGCAAACAACTCCAGGGGTTGCTGGCTTGAATTCTCAGGCCATGCCCACACGAACTGGTGTGTCTTTGTACTCTACGGTGACTCTAGAGACTGGTGATGCTTATTTCTCTCATCCTGTTCTGTGAAGAACTGAATCCTGCTTCAGCTGACAGTAGACCCAATCACAAGGACTAGGCAAGGGCACAGCTGTGGCATGAGATTTAAGGTTAGGACCTAAACATACAAAGGGAGCTCAGGCCAGGAGAGTGTCCCCCAAGAGTTAAGGATCACCATAGTGACAAGCTCAGAGGCAAATGTGACAGACTGCCAAAACTCAAAGGCAAAATGTGGTAGCTAAAATGATTTAGAGAGTTGCTATAGAGATAAGGACATATTTATAATCAACTCCATGGATGAAAATTTCAGAATCCTACAAGATAATGGAAGCAGAATAGGTTTGTTGTTTATTTAATCTACAAAATTTCCTCCTGAACATTATGCCAAGTAACAAGGACAAGAAATACAAAGCAAAACAAAACATACAAACCATACTTTTGCTTCTGACCACGATAGTAATTCATACCAAACCAATATTCACATAGTAATCAATGGTAAAATTGGATAAATCTATGAGGCGAATGTTTTCAGATGTTGGACAATAAACCCTATGATCTCCCTGGCTTTCTGTATGAAAGCAATTTCTGGGCCATAATTCAGGGAGATAAATTCATGCAGAGCATAATAGGTTTATTACCTACAGATACAGAGATTAGAGATCAGGGCCTCAAAGGAGATGGATTTGTGAAGTCTTGTACTAAGAAGAAGGAAGTTTCGCACAAAGGTAGAGCAAGAAATTTGCAAAAGGATCTTAAGCATTTTCAACAAAGATTAAGTTGCACATGCACAGAGTGAGGAGATGAGGAATAACAGATAACCACTACTGGTGTTAAGATCTGTGCTTTGAGGGGCTAACTCTTGCTTCTGGCTTGGGTCATAATCAAAGGGTCATGAGATCAAGCTGTGTATTGGGCTCCATGCTCAGCAGAGAGTCTGCTTGAGATTCTCCCTCACCCTCTGCCCCCCCCTCCGCTTGTGCACATGATCTTACTCACTCTTGCTCTCTCCCTCTCAAATAAGTAAATAAATCTTAAAAAAAAAAAAAAAGACGACGACGACAACAAAGATTTATGCACTGAGTGGAAACTGCAGAGGTTCTAAGTGCACACAGATATGTGGGTGTTCCAACCAGGCAATGTGAAAAAAACTCACTGCACATTTCAAGAATTCAACTGAGACCTCAGAAAATTCAAAAATGAGTTGCCTAATTCTAGCTATGTAGGAAAGCCTACTATACATCTACCCTAACACAGCTTAAAATAATGCCTTGAAACCATCAAACTGATCCTCCATTAAATGAATTGCCTGACAGAACAAAACCCAACACCCTTAAGAAAAAGACAACAAAAGCCAGGTGTTTTTGTTTGTTTGTTTTTGTTTTGTTTTTAAGGCAGCATCTTAAAGGTCTTGCACATTATCAAAAATTACCAGATACAAGAGAATGTGATCCATAATCCAAAAAAAAAAAAAAAAAGTCAAAAGTAACAGATCCAGAGATGGCAGAGATGTTATAATTAATAAAAAAACGACTTTAAAAAGCTAGTGTAAGTATGTTTAGGGATTAAAAAAGATAGATATAATGGATGAAGATACAAGTGGACCCTATATAAAAGAACCAAATAGAAATTATGTAACTTAAAACTGATAACTGAACTAAAATGAAAAATATTCTAGATGTACATAACAGCAGACTAGATGATGAAGAAAAAAAAGTCAGTGTATATGAAGACAGGACAATGAACACTGTCCAGACTGAAGGACAGAGAGTGTGGGTGAGAGGGCTAGAAAATTAACAGAATCTCAGTGACTATATGGTAATAGCAAACAGTCTATAATAAAGATGAGACTGGATTTCTAGTAGGTAGAGGAGAGACAAGTTTCAGTAAAAACAAACAAAAAATATTTGAAGAAAAAATGGCTGAAAACTTACCCAAGTTAATGAAAAATATCAACCCACAGATTAGAGAAGTTCAACACACCATAATCCAAATAAACCAAAGAAAACAACATATAAGTTCATTATACTCAAATTTCTAAAAATCAAAGAAGATGAAAAGAAATGCAACCATAAAAAAGACCCCAAAATGCCAAGAATTATCACTGACTTTTCCTTAGAAACAATGCAAGCCAGAAGCTAATGAAATAACATATTTAAAATGCTTAATGTAAAAATAAACATTGTTAATCTAGAATTCTACACATAGTGTATTCTTCATACACTAAGAAAAAATAAAGACATTTTCAGACAAATAACTAAGATAGCTCATCACAGCAGACCTTCCCAACAAACATGTGTTAAGAAAGTTCTTTGAACTGAAGGAAAATGAACAAAATTATAAACATTCATGAAAGATACTAAAGTACATATGAACAAATGGAAAGATAAAGCACGTACTTAAATAAGAAAACACAGTATCATAAAAATCTTAATTCTGAGTTGATTCATAAATTTAATGTAACCCTAATAAAAATGTCAATAGAATCATTTTCTAGAGGCAGACATCTTAATTATAAAGCCAATTTGGAAGAAAAAAAAAAACAAGAAAAAACAGCCAGAAAAATATTTATAAAAGAAGAGCAAAGGGAGGAGAGGCTATCATATATTAAGGCATGTTATAATCCTTTAAAATTAAAATGGTAAAATACCAACACATGCGTAAAAAGAATACGAGCTCAAGAAATATAGCCAAGTGCATATGATAATTTGATATATGAAAAAAAGCAGTTTCTCAAATCACAGGAAAAAATGATTTTTTAATAAACAATGCTAAGATAACTAGATTACATTTTAGAAAACAAAACAAAATTGAATCCTTCTCGGACTACTCACCAAGATAATTTCCAAACTGATTAGAGATTTAAATATAAAAAATGAAACCTATAAAACAAATAGGCATACTCTTTTTAAGTTAGAAAGATAGAAAATCTTCCTCATAAGTTTCAGAAGCAAGAAAGACTGCTTTATTTGACTACATAAAATACAAAGAAAAAAGAAAAAAATTTACATTAAAAACAATAATAAAAACTAAAATACAAATGAACACACTTGGAAAATGCAACTTATAACCAAAAAAACGTCTAGTCTCCATAAGTACATAAAGGCTCTTTAAGAAAAAATACACAAAAGATCAATAATCCCCCAAAAATAAAGAGCAACAACTACTGATCAATAAATTAACAGATAAGAAATGTTTCATAGGGGCGCCTGGGTGGCTCAGTGGGTTAAGCCTCTGCCTTCGGCTCAGGTCATGATTCCAGGGTCCTGGGATCGAGCCCCACATCAGGCTCTCTGCTCCACGGGGAGCCTGCTTCCTTCTCTCTCTGCCTGCCTCTCTGCCTACTTGTAAACTCTGTCAAATAAATAAAATCTTTAAAAAAAAATGTTTCATAATCATATGAAAAGATGCTTATCTCACTCCTAACAGGAGAAACACAAATTAAAACAACACTGATATACTATTTCACACTTATTTGCCAGCAAAACCCATGAGTCTAATCATATACCCTTTGGTGAGGCTATAGGAAAACATTTTTCTTCATCTTAGCTAGCAGGTAGTTTAGTAAAATGACAACTTCTAGTAAAATTGCATTTGCATTTATACAACCTACATTTATTTAACTTTAGTTAGTGATATCCTGAACCCTATTTTTACCTGAAAACATTTTTGAGGCTCCTTTTATAATTAGGGTATCATTAACGAGTTGGATGATTCCATTATCTCCATATTTGCTAGGTAGTGGTGATACAATCTTAGTATTTGATTTGTCTATTGATACAGGACAGTGCAAAGGATACTTATAACTCTGTTCAGTATAAGCAACAAAAAGAAGAATCAGACCCATAAATACAGAGAACAAACTGATAACTGACAGAGGGGTGGGGGAATGAGCAAAATGGATGAAGGGGTGTGAAAGATACAGGCTTCCAGTTATGGAATGAATAAGTCAAAGGGATGAAATGTACAGCAAAGGGAATATAGTCAATGATACTGTAATAGCCTTGCATGGTGACAGACAGCATAAAACACAGAGAAGTCGAATCACTATGTTGCACACCTGAAGCTAATGTAACACTGTATGTCAACTATGCTCAAATTTAAAAAAAAATTTTTTTAAGAACTCTGTTCAATAAAAATCTTAAAAAAAAAAAAGAACTTTGTTCAGAAACACATCCCCCAAAAGGGTTTTCAAATGCTGACTGATCAGGGACACATATCTGATCTTATCAAGGGCCAAGATCCCAATGAAAGGCACCAAAACAAATACCATGAATTTTTAAGCCCCTCCCATCACTCCTAATAACTATATAGATTGTTCTGGTGGTGGCAAGAGTTTCAGATGGGAGAAGACTGTTAAAAGATATTTTTTTTAAGTGGGTTGGGACCAAGTGTTGGTTCAACTTGACATATTATACACTTTTTTAAGATTTTATTTATTTGACAGAGAGAGAAAGAGAGAGAGAGAGAGCACACAAGTAGGCGGAGCAGTAGGCAGAGAGAGAGAGGGAAGCAGACTCCGCACTGAGCAGAGAGCCTGATGTGGGGCTCGATCCCAGGACCCCCGGATCATGAACCAAGCCAAAAGCAGACACTTAACCAACTGAGCCACCCAAGTGTCCCTATAAAATAAATTTTATATGAGGGGCAGCAAACTATGGTCTGTGGACCTAATACAGCCCACAGCCAGCCCCCTGTTTTTGTAAATAGAATTTTATTAAAATATAGCCATGCTCATTCGTCTACATATTGTTTGTGGCTGCTTTTATGCTATGATGGCAGAGTTGAGTGGCTGCAATGAAAACTGACCCACAAAGCCTGAAATATTTACTATCTTGCCCTTTACAGAAAAAGTGTGCCAATCCCTGCCTTAAAGTAAAAAAGGATTTGAACTTGGTGAAATTCTGGAACAGTTTAGTTTTGTGAGCAGGCATCAGATACACTGTTTCCACGATACCAAAGCAACAAAAGGTCAGCTGGATCTCTGAGGTTGCTGTGGTCAGGAGCTAAACACAGAGCCAAGTGGCCTCCAGTGTCCCAGAAAGCAACTGTCTTCAGAAGCACCAGCCACAATTCAGAAACCCAGCGCTGGCCCCCACCCTGCTTTAACAAGTTTTGGCACGTGGAGTATGATCCTGGGTAATTTCAACCTTGTATCTCTGAACCTATGGACAGTTACCTCACTGACAGCTATAATTAATTAAAATAAACCCTGCAGAGAATCATCCTTCTGTCTAATGCACTGGGCTTCCAACTCTATCCCAACAAGAACAAGAACAAGATAAACATGGAATGTGGGGAATATGAGAACTGGGTGACCCAGGACAGGGGAGCTGCAGCTTTCTTTTCTGAGCTCACTGATTGAGGCAGGAATGTCTTATTTACTTATTTTCTCCATGTCACACCCCCCACTCAGGCTGGACCCTTCCTCTGACACACATACACTCCCCTCCCTCCACCCCAGGCACCAGTGATTCCCTCCACTGTTTATCACATAAATCTCTCAACTCCGGTCTCTTCTGCCTGCTAGCCTAGCTCTCCAGTGGTTTTCAGTCTCCTAGACGCAAAGCCTCCACAGAAGATATGTTCTACTTTGGTTATTCTGCTGCTAAACACGCTTGGCTGGCATTCTAGCTCGTGAGTCTGCACCTGAGGGAGGGAAGATACTATGAGTTACTTTGCCAGGCACAGCATGGGGTTTGGTGCCCATGGATGTGCTGCCTGCCACCCCCTTACCCCCTGAAGATTTCCCGCTGCCTCTTCACCTATTCTTGCCTTGATAAAGTGGCTATGTACACCAGGACAGGTGTATTGGCCTGGAAATACAGAGCGCTGTGAAATTGGCCCAGGTGTGCCCGGCTGCCTAAATGGCCTAACCAAGACCTTCAAGGTATTTAAACTTAAACGCCAATTTGATTTTCATCAGTCTTCAGCCTCTTTGTTTCTTTCTCCTTTACTAACCGTAAAAGGGCCCAGCTCTTCTGCATATGACCTCCTAGTGACCTCCTGCTTCTCTTCTAATAACCCTAACTGATGTATGAACACGCGGATTATGATTCTGTTCCATTACATTCTTCACTGGCTTAAGGAGAAGCTGGTTGCTGGGTGCACTTGGGACTATACTTCTCCAAGTGTGTGTCTGAGGACCCAGCAGGAGGACTCTAGCTGGCTTTCTGCCAGCTCCATGACAATGGGAAGTGACCAGATCCCAGCCCTGGGTACAAAGCTGTCCATCTCAGGGGCAGGAACCAGGAGTCACCTTTCCCTCCACACCTGTGACTGGGAACACACTACCTAGCATTAAGGTCTTTAACAGTAATAAACCAGAAGGCCAGATAATAAAGGTTCTCCACTACAGAAAGTACCCAAGGGTTTATTAGTATATCCAGAGCTCACCCGTGTGTGGAATTTTCGCTCTCTCTCCCATGCCCCTCAATCAATCCTTCCATGTCCACCCGTCCACATCACCTGCTGTCTCCCTCTGCACCATCTTTATATCTGCTAGGTGTCACAAGCCTAAGAAAGGTTCAGGCAATTTAAAAAATGAAACAAAGTGCCCGCCAGTGAAAACACTAGAATCCAGTTCTGCCAGAGCTCCTCTCTTTTCCTAACAGAGTTCTTGAGTGGGTCACGATCAGTTCATTTTTACGGTCACAGAGCTAACTTCATCTCTGATGCCCTCACAGCTGGAGTTCTATTCTTCCTATCTCTGTTACATGGCAGATGGCAGGTGACAAGAGGAACCGCTCGGCACAGATGCAGACCGGCCTTCTCCCCCTGGCCACTTCTCCCCACCTTCCCTGGTCACACTGCCAATACCCTCTTATCTCCTGGTGCCTCACTCCTCTTTCCCACACCTACCACACTGCTTAGGTGGGAGAGTTTTCTCACCTTGAATGTCCCAGCATTCCAACTTGGTCCTTGCTATGGACTGAACTGTGTCCCCTCCAAATCTATATGCTGAAGTCCTAACCCCAGTGTGACTGTATTTGAAACAGGGTTTCTAGGAGGTAATTTCAGTTAAATGAGGTCATAAGAGCAAGATCCTAACCTGTTAAGACTGGTATCCCTATAAAAAGAGGAAGTGACATCAGAAGTCTCCCTCCCTCTTGCCATGTGAGGACAGTAAGAAGGCAGCTACGTCCTGGCAGAAACCAACCATGCTGGCACTTTGATCTTGGACCTCTGGTCTTCAAAAGTGTGAGAAAATAAATTTGTTGTTTCAGACACCCAGTCTGTGGTATTTTGATACAGTAGCTCACGATGATTAACACAGTCCCAAACAAGATAGACTTGCCTTGACACTTCTAACACATTCCTATGTTTGTGGCTCTCTATCCTCAGTGTGTTACAGCCCCTTCCAAAGGAAGTCAGGGTGCCCCACCTAAGTCTCAGTCTGAGGCATTATGGAATGCCTGAAACCATCCACACCACCCGCCCACCTAGCCTTGTCCACAGTTCCCTCATGCCTCTTCCCTATTCTCAGAAGACACATGTAGTCACTACCCCAAACGGTCCCCATCCTGGTCTTGACTTGCTAGGAATCCTTCTTGGGAAGACAGCATTAGACTCTGCAGAACTCTCACTCCATAGTGATTACTTTTCTCATTTAAAGGTCTCTTTCCCAGGGCGCCTGGGTGGCTCAGTGGGTTAAGCCTCTCCCAGGGTCCTGGGATTGTGCCCTGCATTGGGCTCTCTGCTCAGCAGGGAGCCTGCTTCCTCTTCTCTCTCTGCCTGCCTCTCTGCCTACCTGTGATTTCTGTCTGTCAAATAAATAAATAAAATCTTTTAAAAAATAAAGGTCTCCTTCCCTATGTTTCTCCACGTTTCTCACTCTTAACTTTCCTTTTTTATTCGTAAAATATCCTTTTATTATTCTCTCCTTGCCTTATTCTTTAGGTCTGTCATTGTCTCTTATTCCTAATCATTCCCTTTTCTGCTTCTTTCCTTTCCTGCACCTTCAACATTGAAGCATACTTTTTAATTATTTTTAGCTTCGTGAATAAGATGTGCTCTCTAGTATTAGTCTGATAAGTTAATGAGTCAAATGCCATATGTCTTTTCTTGAATGAAAACAAATAAGCAAATAAAAAAATCAGTATACCTTCTCTAATTTTTTACTATTCTTTTTTATTGGGTGCCCTACTAACCAACAATTGTTGGTACCACAAAGTGTCAGTCAATCAAGCAGATCATTTAGCCCAAACAATTACAAAACCAGAAGTCAGAGGACGTGGCCATCAGCTTTATCCTGGAGAAAGGCAGGGCCAGAGTACAGCAACTGCTTGCTTCTGTCATCTGGGTAGAGCCATAACAGGCCAAGAGCCAGGCTTCCTAACTAATCAGTTTTAATATTTATGAAATGAGTTTATATCCAAAAGAGGATCATAAAAATTCATCCCAGCTCTTGTATTCTGTTGAAAGTCAAGAGGTAGGGGAGGTTGGTTAGATTAAGAATGACTTCAAATCTGTGATATGGTGACCAGAAGGACCCAGCAATTTTGTTACAAACATGCAAAGAGGCAAAAAAGAAATACCTAGCTGACATTTGTAAATTTGCACCCACTGCTCAGAAAGGAAATGAAAAGGATGGGATTTGGGAGGTCACAGAAGCCACAAACATGGAGAGCTTAATGTCTTGTGGTGTTCATCCTGATGATTTATGTAACTCTCCGCTTGGTACTCCTGTGTTTTCCCACCCCCCCCCCCAAAAGCTGGGATCTACCATGTGCCTGTCCTAAGTCTCATTTGCAAGTGACGAAAACGCAATTCAAATGAGACTCATTTTAAAAGTTACTACGGGGCACCTGGGTGGCTCAGTGGGTTAAAGCCTCTGCCTTTGGCTCAGGTCAGGTCATGATCCCCGGGTCCTGGGCAGACAGTCTTCTTCCCACCCACCCCACACCGCGCCCCCTCCCCGGCCTTCTCTCTCTGCCTACTTGTGATCTCTGTCAAATAAATAAATAAAATCTAAAAATAAATAAATAAATAAAATTAAAAATAAAATAAAAGGGAAGTTACTGGACACTGTACCCGAAGAGTCTAGAAAAGGGCTAACCAATAGCAATATAACATGAGACACAGATATATTTAAAAGTTTTTAGTGGACATATTTAACAAGTTAAAAGATCCTAGTGGAATTAACTTCAATAGTATACTTTATTAACTCAATATATCCAAAATTATTCTACTTTCAGCATGTAACCAGAATGTTAAAACTATCAATGAGTCATTTTTCTTTTCTATTTTTTTACACACATTAAGTGTTCAAACTCCACTGTGTATTTACATTTCCAGGACATCTCAATTTGGACAAAACATATTTCAACTGCAAAAGAGCCACCTGAGCTAGTGGCTACTATATTAGACAGCACAAGGCTAGAGCTAGACCTTCAAGTTTGACTGTATCCAGGAATTCAAATAGTGTGGTTTGGCCTCTCTCTCCGTTTTGCTTCTCTCTGCATATCGAGCTCATCCTCTCTCCAAGACAGATACCTTCATTTGGCTGGGCAAGCTGGCCTACACAAGTCAGTCCAATTTGTATTATACTTATAGGTCAAAGTCACAGAGAAAAAGATATTTTAAAAGCTTTCATCAGTCCTGCTGATATCATCAATTCATCCATGAACGAGTCACTGACGCCGGGGGAATGGAGCCAACTCCAACCTAAACTGTCCCCAACAGTTCTAGCAAACAAAGCTGTGGTGGCGCATGCCTGGTGACATGCTCCATTCTGGACTTGGGGGTACAATGAGGGGGCTGGTGAGTCCCACGTGAACCACACAGAATTAAGGAAGATGGGCCCCCAAAGGAAGGGATGTGAGACAAATCACATATATCCATTTAATATATATATATATCTAATTGTGGGCTTAAACTGCCCCAGACCCTGAACTCAGTGGCAAGGCAAGGAGAATCAGGAAGGTAGATATTTTTTTTTAAGGTTTTATTTATTTATTTGACAGACAGAGATCACAAGTAGGCAGAGAGGCAGGCAGAGAGAGAGGGGGAAGCAGGCTCCCCGCCAAGCAGGGAGCCTGATGTGGGGCTCGATTTCAGGACCCTGGGACCATGACCTGAGCCGAAGGCAGAGGCTTTAACCCACTGAGCCACCCAGGCGCCCCAAGGAAGGTGGATATTAAAAGATGATTTGACCACCCATTCCTCTCCATCTGCTCATGCCTTAATCATTGCACCAGCGAGCTCAGTTCCCGCTCAGTTCCCACTCCTGATCTGCAGCACCTTTATTTTTTTTTAAATTTTTATTTTTTTATAAACAAATTTTTATCCCCAGGGGTACATGTCTGTGAATCGCCAGGTTTACACACTTCACAGCACTAACCATAGCACATACCCTCCCCAATGTCCATTACCCCACCCCCTTTCCCGACCCCCTCCCCCCAGCAACCCTCACTTTGTTTTGTGAGATTAAGAGTCACTTATGGTTTGTCTCCCTCCTAATCCCATCTTGTTTCTTTTCTTCTTTTTCTGCCCCGCTAGTCCCCCATGTTACATCTCCACTTCCTCATATCAGGGAGATCATATGATAGTTGTCTTTCTCTGATTGACTTATTTCACTAAGCATGATACGCTCTAGTTCCATCCACGTTGTCACAAATGGCAAGATTTCATTTCTTTTGATGGCTCTGCAGCACCTTTAACCAGCTGCTTCTCCTTGCCTGTGGCCGGATCCCTCCTTGCTAACCTGTGTGGGATTCCTCTGAGAACCTAACCAACCTTGTGCCTCCATTCAGCCCCTGGACCCTGGATTTTATTTGGACGGATTGCTTGTCCGTCTTTCCTTGCCGATGAGTGCCCAAGTCTGGAGCTTACATTTGTTCTGATGCTCCAGACCAGTATTTTCAGGCTCGGCTTTTTCACGCAAGTCTCGCTGCCCTTGAGGGGCAACTTCAGTCCTCCTGGCTCTCTCCTGACCACTGAACTCCAACAACAGCAGCAATTAGAAGAATAATCAGGAGAGACTGTGCCATATGGAGAATAACAGATTCAAATCCCAGCTCTGTGCCTTAGTGGCTCTGTGATGCTAAGCAAGTCGGTTGACCTTTCTATGCCTCAATTTCCTCATCTCCAAAATGCAGAAAGAATAGGGCCTACTCAGCAGGCTTGTGTTACAAATTAGATACGTAAATACACAAGACACGCCAGGAAGAGTCTAAGACTGTATCATGGACGGTTCCATCGGGGAACCAGAACCATTACGACTGACGTGGAAAAGGGTTTATTACAGGGGAGGAATGGGTAAGGAACGGTGAGCATGGGGAAAACGGAAGGATAGGACAGTGTTATCTAATCAGCAGCCACAGAGGGTTGCTGGTAAAGGCTATTGCGGAGGATACCGCCCCTGCATCTGCTGGGGGCCTGAAGCGCCAGGCGGGAAGAGCAGGCAGCTGGACCACAGCAGAGGAAAGCACGGGACGCTGGAACCCACGACTCTCTCGAGCACGTTTAACTCACCCATTGCCGCTGACCCGGAAAAGGGGGTGCCCTCCTCGGGGCTGCACACGTGCCGTACAAGAACTCGGAGATCTCGCGCGGGCCTGAGGAGCCCCAGGCCCAGACGCTGCTCCACTCAGACAACGTCGAAGCGGAAGAGCGACGGCAGCACGTGGCGCGCCACGCACCAGCCGCTGGGTCACGGTCACGTGCGCCCTGCAAGTCTCGCGTGAATCTCCCATGGCCAACCGCAGCCCAGAACCACGCCCGGAGGGATTCTGGGGGATACCGTCCCACTTGAGCGGAAGCGTGGGCGTGTGAAAGCCCCAAGTGTTAGCTAGGATTGTTATTACCGCTGCCAATGTTGGGCCTGGGTGTTGGGTCGTTATCAGTTCTCGCCTATTACACTCGGCGAGTGTAAGATCCGCGAGGGCATCTGAGCATGACCTCTAACACAGTTTGCAAGCACTGTCACCTGTTACTTAACCCACATAACAACCCACTTGCTCAGCAAGTTACGTTTTATGACACACAGAAAGGTTACAGAGCCGAAAGGTGGCAGGGGACAACCGACTGTGGTCGCTTGATTGCAAGTCCAAGGCACCCCACTAGGCCCCGTTGCCTGTTAGGCCACACGGTGGCAGCACAGCGCAAGTGTGGGCACTCAACCATATTTATTACTCGCTCGTAACTTACACGCGTACATCAGTCAAACAAAAACGCGGTATTCCGTGCCACAGTGAACCTGGTTTTCATGGGAGGTTTTCGGGATCAGTGTCCTTACTAGCCCGTCATGCCTCAGACGCCGGAGGAAACCCAAATGCTGAATTTTTAGGAGATACACTTCCTAGAATTTGCAGCAGGCGTCACCGTAGAGCTACTGAACAATCAATTCCTGATCGTCTGAAAGCATCAAGGACAAACTGTGTAATGCACATCACGTAATGCAAGAACCGGCCTACATTTTAACCTGGACAAAACAATAGAAAACAGAGAATAAAAAGAAAAATCATTGCACCATTTCATGTTACTTTGCATATAACAACTTTTTAGTAGAGGATTTCTCTGCACCCTTCTTCACTTAACTATCAATCAGGAAGCGTCTATAGAACAACAGCTATGTGCTAAATGCTAGGGGGTGGCAGAACTTGAAGTCGATTTTTCAAACCCAGTTCTTGTTCTGTTATATTGTGATATCCCCAAGTCCTTGTGATTATCACTCACAGTTAGGATCCTCTCTGCAATGCTATCCCTAGGAACACACAGTCCTCTCTCCCTGCCTCCGTTGCTCTTTTGCAGAATCAACAGTCATGATGAATCAGCTGTCCTTAGGTCCGAACAAGACCTTTTAGGCCCTTATAATATCATGGGAGATGATAAAAAACATTATATTACTTTTAACCCTTGTACTTTTCAAGATACTTTTCACATCTACAATCTCATTGAAATGCATATCCACCTTATACAATGAGTGGGGCAGTGATTATTGTACTCATTTTAGAAAAGTAGAACTAGGCTGAAGAGTTTAAGGCAACTGGTCAAAGTTCCACAGCTGGTCAGCCGAGTACTGTGTATCCCGAATCTAAGTCCAGAACACACTATGCTGTTATTATTGAAGAGGAACTAGAGCCTTGTGTGAACAAATTAGCATAACTTACACATGTTCTATCCTAGGTAGATTTTATTTATTTTTTTTAAGATTTTATTAATTTATTTGACAGCCAGAGATCACAAATAGGCAGAGAGGCAGGCAGAGAGAGAGGAGGAAGCAGGCTCCCTGCCGAGCAGAGAGCCTGATGCGGGGCTCGATCCCAGGACCCCGGGATCATGACCTGAGCTGAAGGCAGAGGCTTTAACCCACTGGGCCAGGTAGATTTTTAAATGAAAGAGAATAATCAGCTTCTCAGTAGCCACAAAACCATAACCTCCAGTTAATCAAGAATCTAAAATGATAAAGGATAGAAATTTCTGGTCAGTTCGGAGGGCCATGCATATCTATGATTTGTACTGCCAGGATGGCTTTCTTAATACTTATTTCTGCTACAATTTCTAGAAGGTAAATTTCTTTCAGGGAGAAACTTCATTTTATTTACTGAAGCATCAAGAGCACCTAGAAGAATCCCTGGCACATAGTAAGTGCCTAATAAGTATTTGGTGGGAAAAAATGATAATGAAATCTTCCCAAAGCAAAGGTGGAAGGAAGACAAGTGAAAATGTGTACCCTACGCCATTACATAATTCAGCTTTTTTTTAGGCTCGTCTCAGTCATTTAGCATATGGAGGTAAATGTCTTCCATTTTATGTCTTAGTCTATTTGATAAACAAAACTACAGAACAAGAAACTGAGACTTTTAGCAGTAGGAAATCCTGCCTTTTCTCTGAGACTTAGTCATGTCCCCAGCACTCATAAATGCCATATTCAAATATTAAAGTTGTTCATGATATTTCTCCAAATCAGAATCTTGTATCCCACCCTGCAATGGTATCGATTTATAAGCTTTACTCATCACAAATGGCTTCCTGAGTTTTTGAGAAGGATGTAGTATGGTTTAAAAAAAAAAAAAAAGTATGCTTCTTTCTGAATATAGGTCTCATCTCATCACTTCACTTTTTTGCTTTCAAACCTCATGGTACTCCAGTTCCCAAAGAATAAAGACCAAAAACATAGCAAGGCATGTAAAACCCTTGAACTCTGGCCCCAAGCTATTTGACTAAATTCTTGCTCTTTTTCAATAACCACCCCTGCACAACACTACCTGCTATTCTCCTGTAGTAATAGGCACTTACAGCATCCCCAGCCCAATTCCTTTGATTATTCTGTTTTCTCTACCAGGAATGTGCTTTCCTTCTTCATTGACTAGCTAGGAATGTTCATTACTCTGGGCCTAGTTGTAAAACATCACCTAAAAATACCATATGTTGCTGCTGGTATTACAGATTTCTATAATTTTTCTAGATACTAACTTGGCAAAAGATATCAAGAGGCTAAAGATTCATATTCTTTGACCCAATTGTTTGCCATCTCTATTTTTGCTAGGGAGACAAACTCAAGAAATTATCCATGGAGAAATCCATTACAGTATCATTTACAAGAGTAAAAAATGCTAAGTAACTTACATGTCCTGCTGTTGGAGGATGCTTAAAACAGGAGCTTTTGAACTTTTTTGACTATTGTATATATATATATATTCACATACCAAATGCACCTTTTCATATACATACACAGTGTGAAACAAGTTTCATGAGACAATATTCTTGCTGTATTCTTACTACATACAATGCATCCATTATAAAGTGTCATTGCAACTCACTAAACCTACATATTAATAGGTGATGAGCTACAGTTGGAGAAACATGAGATCAAAAATATGGTAATCATGTAATAGAATATTATTTAGCTACATAAATACTTCTTAAAATAACACCTAATAAGAATATATTAAAATAACATTAAGTGGCAAAAGCAAGAGACCAATTCTCTAAAGAGCCTGATTTTAATATTTTTTAAGTATGTATGCTTTGAGATGGCTCTCTAGGGCCACAGTGAAGAGATTGGGCACTCCACTGTGTTTATAACTTGCTTAATATTTCCATGCACTCATTTCTTACAGAGGGCAGAAGAGCATGGAATTTAGACAGTTCTGCAGTTTTGTGTAACTTTGGTTTACCTATGAAGTACATTCATTTTATTCAATAAACATTTATTAGCCATAATCATTATGTACTCAGGACTCAAAATGCATAGTGCTTCAACTCTATCATGGGAAGGCAGACATTTAAACAAATGAATGGACTGATGTTGCAAATGAACACCAGATGTACCGTGGGGGCCCAAAAGAGAGAGTGGCCTCATTTCTTGGGGAGGTAATTCCTGATCTGAGATTTAAGAGGAGTTCACCCCAAGAAGTCGAGGAAAAGAAGAGCATTTCAAGTTGAAGGATGGAACAGTGGGGTGCAGGGACAGGGAAGGGTGAAACTTCAGAATGAATGGGAGATGTCAGGCATATTAGGTCGGGTCTCATGCATGACCGGAGCATGAAGCCAGGTAGGAATGGGGTGGAAAGTAAGGCTGGAGTACTGAGCACAGCAGGATCATGGAGGGCCTGGTGTGCAGAGCTGAAGAGCCTGGAGGCTCCAGGTCACTGACTGTTAACAAGAATGCACATTACCATCACCCACGCAGCTGTAAAAACTACAGATGCCCAGCTCACCCCCAGTAATACTGATTACTTGGCCCCTAATGAGATCTACCATTTCTGAATTTTTACTCCCCCTCTTTCTGTAGGCAATAAGGGCCTATTTGAGGCATGCACTAAACGTAAGTGTGATATCACATTTCCATCAGCAACAGTGTGGAGATTGGACAGCAAGTGGACAGACCGAAGGCAGGGAGCTCAGCTAAAGAGACCATTATGTTAGTCCAAGTGAATATGGGGGTGGGGGGAAACACAGGGCAAAGGAAGAGTGGTTGGGAAAGAGAGGGGGAAAGGGTAATGAAATGTCAGGTCTCCAGCTTGTAGTCATGTGGAAGTAGTGGTGTCTGGTTGGGGTGCTGGGAGGTCTAGCTCTCCCATGATCTCCTGCAGCCCCCCTCAATAAACAGGTAAAGTAAAAACATTTGCCGTGCTAACAGAATTATAGGAAAAACCCTCCACCTTCCTTTCCTCCTCCTTGCCCACTTTCCAGTAGATTGGCACCCCTAAGTAGCTCCTCTTTCTGAAGCCGCAGCTAGCATCTGGGGTTGGAAAGGGGGACATGGAGGTGGAAGGGAATGAAGAATGGCTGCTTTTTTTCCAACACATCAAGGAAAATAATACTTACCTCATGAATTTGAAGTGAGAATAAATAAGATAATGTATGGGCTGTGTCTGGCACATGGTGGGTTCTGGATAAATCATTTCCTTTTCCCACATGGGAGTGATTAAGACCTGAGTCCTCTCCCTGTCTGACCAAAAATGTCTACCCAACTCTGTTTTCCTCTATTAAACATATTTATAAGTTTTCTAGTGCAAGACTAAAATGACAAGTTTTCACTTTCTTTTTTAGAAAAGGCAGGGGAATTTTTTTCGTCATATGGAATAATTAAAGTCAGAGCAAGGTGAAAGATTTTCCCCCTTTCGGCTGTGTTTCAACAACTGAGAAGAAATTCTCTTTCTTGATAATCCTCCCCAAAAAATAACATACTTTTCACCCTTAAACTCAATGGAAAAAAAGATGTGTTGCTAGCAGCAACACATCTGATGATTCCTTGTACCCATAGACAAGTTAATTCGTCTTCAGTGCTCTGCGAAACACTACATTTAAAAAAAAGGGGGGGGGGGGGCTGCAGAAGCCTCTGTTAAAGTTGTTCTTTTTATAAAAGTGCAGTTACAAATCCATGCATTGTTAATGCAGAAGTTTCCTCAATAGGCTTCTAGAGTTACATGGGTTCAAGACTTGCTGAGGACTTTTTTTTTTTAAGATTTTATTTATTTATTTGACAGAGAGAGATATCACAAGTAGGCAGAGAGGCAGGCAGAGAGAGAGGAGGAAGCAGGCTCCCTGCTGAGCAGGGAGCCCGATGTGGGACTCGATCCCAGGACCCCGGGATCATGACCTGAGCCGAAGGCAGAGAGGCTTTAACCCACTGAGCTACCCAGGCGCCCCAATTGCTGAGGACTTCTTGCCCAGGGGGAGGAATAGGCTGGGAGTTTATACAATGGGGGCTTTCAGCTCCGTTTGTTCCAGAAGAACCTAGACCAAAAAGTCACAGGCCAGACCAGCCTCTTCCCTTCCTTTCCAAATGTTAAGCACAGATCCTTCTGAGAATTGGGGAGAGGGTATACTAATTCAAATCTGCCAAATCTTCTTCTTCATTTAAAAACGATCAGTAGGGACGCCTGGGTGGCTCAGTTGGTTGGACGACTGCCTTCAGCTCAGGTCATGATCCCGGAGTCCCGGGATCAAGTCCCGCATCAGGCTCCCAGCTCCACGGGGAGTCTGCTTCTTCCTCTTTCTCCTCGCTCATGCTCTCTCTCACTGCCTCTCTCTCAAATAAATAAATAAAATCTTTTAAAAAAATGTTTAAAACAAAACAAAAAACGATCAGTAATGCAGCTTCTGTTCTTCTTGTGGAAGCCCAAATATCAGAAAATACTGTATGTCCGTGAAGATCCAGGTGGCCTACATTTTGAACCCCAGTCCCAGCTCTGCTGCTATGTAACCTTGGACTACTTCACTGTTTGCGCCTCGTTTCCTCATCTGCAAAATAAGATAGTATTAGCACCTGCCTCATCACATTGCTGTGAGGCTGAAAATGAATTAATAGAGGTAAAGTGCACAGAAGAGTGGCTGGCATGTCGTTTTCGGACTTCAGCAGAGGGTAGCCCCAGACTGATCAACCCGCAGGGCTGCTAGAAATAGGTCTCCTGTGACAGAGATCGTAGGCACTGGACCACAGGCCAACAAAGGCCCACAGTTAACTTGAACAGGGTTCAACTTTTAAAAAAAAAATTCGTTACCAACATCCACAATTCAGGAGACAGGCGAATCAGCATTTCTGGCTTCTCTGGAGTGTTCAAGAGACGTGGCCGTCCTGGGCTCGGAGCCCCGGTGGAAACTCGTGGTGGTCCTTGAGTAGCTGCTAAACTCTGGGCATGGCACTGAAAGGGCTGGGGCTCAGAAAATCACAGCTTATTCTTACCTCATCATAAAGGAGGGGCTCTGTGATGTTGGAGGGGTCAATACAGCCCTGATTTCTTGATGATTGGGAAAAGGGGTGAAGAAGAGGGAGGAGGATGAGCTGGTTGTGTAGGAGACTCAGACCTTCTGTCGACTCTCCAATGGAATGTTTCCCCTCCTTTTAAAATTTAAATAAAAGGCTTATCAAGTCAAACAACAACAGCTATAAATTATCCAGAACTGTGCCATTGTGCACATGTTCACTCACTGAATCCTCAGAGCTGTGACGTAGGAATTAGGATCTTCATTTTTTTTTAATTTTTTTAAAAATTTTATTCCTTTATTTGACACAGAGAGAGAGATCACAAGTAGGCAGAGCAGCAGGCAGAGAGAGAGAGGAAGCAGGCTCCCCGCTGAGCAGAGAGCCCGATGCGGGGCTCGATCCCAGGACCCTGGGATCATGACCTGAGCCGAAGGCAGAGGCTTAACCCACTGAGCCACCCAGTCGCCCTTAGGATCTTCATTTAAAGGAGAAGAAAATGAGGCTCTGAGAAGCTGAACGAGTTGCCTACAGTCATCAGGGAGCCGAGGAGCTGTACTGACACCTGGGTCCGGGTAATTCCAGGCGTCCTGCCCGTGAGCAGCTTCCTCCAGTCCATCCCCCCCACCCCCCTACGCCTTGGGGGACTGCTAGTTCCTCTCAGAGCTTCTCGCCTCAGAGAACTTCCCCCACCTCACCCTCCTCTCACAAGACCTCTCTGACTGCCTCAGGCTAAGGGTGGGGAAGAAACTGTACTTTATGCAAATTGCTAATGCCCTAGGAAACTGATGAGAAAAAATTAAAAGGCTGTGAGACTCCCGAAAGTATAGGAATTAGAAAGGGAGACTTAAAAGCTTTGAATGTGTGAAGAAAATTATCCTAATTGTCTACAAAGTCAGAGATAGAAATTTTCTCCAATCAATTAAAAAATCACAATTGGACAAAGAATGACTAGAAGGAATTAATAATTCTGTGTATGCCATACCAAATTGGAGGCAGTGCCATGACTTTTAAAATTTATTAGCTATCTTAATGGAGGAGCAGTCTATGACAAAACTCTTGGCTCTCTCTATAACTTACCAGCTTTGAACTTGAGCTAATTACTGAAACTTTGTTAAGCCTTGGTTTCCTCATCTATAAGATCAGCATAATACTAACTTGGAAGTGTGTTTCGAGGATGGACAGGATACACACAGTGATTGGCATGCTGTCTGACACACAGCGGGTATTCTGTAAGTGTTTTAATTTCCTCAAGTGATTTAAATTGACGGCAATCAGAACATAGATATGCTATTTTGGAATAAGTGTGGGAAAGCAAGAAACAAGGGACCATTTGGACAGACAGACAATTATTACAATTATTATAAAGGTACTCTTCTTTCTCTTAAAGAAAAAGAGTCTCAGTGTGCTATGTGACATGGGCAGTGCTCCAACACTACCTCTGGCAAGAAGAATTGGAATACTGAGTCCTTATAAATGACTTGTCATTAGTCAACTAAAAATTTAAGTTTCTGAACTATTAATAATGGCTAACATTGAGTGTTTACTAGGGCCAGACCCTGTGCTACTCACCCTATGTGCCTTAGTTCATTTAGTCCTCAAAGAGAGCTACCATTGTCTCCATTTTGTAGATGAATTTGAGCCTTTGGGAATTCTGTGACTTGTCCAATATAATGGACAATTACAGCTCATCCAAATACATACACGTGGTCCTATAATTTACTCAAAGCCTCACATGCAAAACTGCTGTAAATCTGATGAACTTGGGGGAAGGGGGCAATTGATGGATGTTGTGGGAATGCGGCTTCAGTGTAAAATGTTTTAGGCTCAACTATCTAATGTAGTTACCCAGCCTGCCAAAAATAATCAACTATCATCTGAGTCTACAGTATTATATACATAGCTGGTACTCCCATGTATTACTTTGTCTAATAATTTTGTCCCTATCGTCAATGTCTTATGATTCAGTCAGAAGTTTGTGCCCTGCCTTTACCTAAAATAGGGAAATAATACCTTATTCACAAGGGAGCTGTGAGGAAAAGCTATAAATAACTACATATGCACAGAATTTTCAAGTCATCTTTTCTCTAGATTGTCTTTATCTTCTCAACATTTTTCTGTAAACTTATTTTACTAAACATAAACTATACAACTTGTCCAAAAGAGGGTTTTAGAAAGCAAACAACCCAGACCCCAGATCTCTGATTCAGACATTCAGATACTCTGACAGGAGTACCTACTGAGAAAAGCAATTGGCCAATACATACTAGTTTGGCCAATTGCTTATCTACTCCTAGCCTCAGTTTCTGCACATGTAAAATATGAGTAGTATCTTCCACACAAGGTTGTGATAAGGTAAAATGAATGAATGCTAAGTGCGTTTTTTAAAGGGCTGCCATTTAGGAAGCACAAAAAATAGCAATTATTATTTTTATGTAAAATACTTCAGAGCTACTCACCATGGGATTCTTCCAAATACCTGCATTTCTTATACTATCTCTACCTTTTCCAAAGGACCCATCCCAAGGAGTTGGTACAGTTATTTGTCCCTTGGGTGAATAACTCTGATCCATCATTGCTTTGGGAATTTTCTGATAACTGACAGCTACTTTTAATAACTGAGATTAAGAGACCAATTGTCCATTTTCAATTTCATCAGTTTAGAACATCCCTCAAGCATTTTCTCTGCACAAGGCACAGAGATGTTGTGACCACATCTAAGGTATAGAAGACATCGTCCCACCTAAACTTATACAAACATCCACATGTATACTTAGGACATTAATTGCAGTAATTGACTTATAAGTCTGTACTCCTGTCATATGAGCTCCTTAAGAATAGCTATTGTGGCTTTCTCCAGTTTTAATCCCCAAACCTAGAGCAATACTTAGCACATAGTGTAGGATAAAAAAATGATTGTGGAATAACTTGATCCAGTGGGGGAGATCAATCAGGTACACAAATACAGGAATGTAATACAGACTGTGACAATTCCCTTACATACAGTAAATGCTCTCAATTGTGAGAAGCTGCAGCCACTTCTCACTAGATGGAAAAAGAGGATTTAGGAACGAGTATTTGGGTTAGACTTGTGGTACAGAAAGATTTGGGTAGAGATAGGTGGAAGGTATAGAAAAAAGAGAGAGAGAAAAAGAGTTAGTTTAAGGGAAGTGAACAGGCCTAGAGCAGAGTTTTCATGTAGAGAAGCTGTGTAAGTTGAAGATGAAAAGAATACACCATTTGTGGAAGGAAATGAGTGAATCAAGTGAAGGAATAAGAATTTTATTTAATACACAACTGAGAATCCTCAGAATAGTAGAGTACTATAAGATATAACTGATTATTTTTAAAAATAATGTTCTAGGATTTCTAGTTCCAATCAAGATTGGGTAGCCCCATTATAAGATAGCCTTCCCTCTTGCAATTATTTTTTAAAAACCTGGACATAACACAACAAGCAGAGACACTCTGAACAGTGGAAATAAGATGGATTTTAAGAGAACTTGGTACCCTCCCAGTGAGGGGAGCTGAACCTGTACTCACATCCAATATCAACAAGGTGGAAAGAAGTGGTGCAAGGCAAGGTAGCTGACACTCCACTTTCCTCCTACCCTGGTCTCAACAAGCCCAGTAGGGAGGTAAGCCTCCACCCTACCTCCCATCAGGGATGCAGGATAATGTGGCACTCCATCTTCCTTCCTTCTTCCCAACTACTGGGGTCGGATGGGCAGCATAGAGGTGAGTTTCTACTCGCATCCCATAGCAAGTGGTGTGAGTAAACACCCTCTTTTTTCCCTTCTGGGTCTCAGCAAGGTCCAGCCAAGAGCTGAGTTTATACCTCCTACTTGAAGGCAATAACATGGTACAGATTGGTGCCCAACTTTCACCAAGAAGGTGTAAGCAGAGCCAAGAGGGAGCTATCCTTCTACTCCAGCCACCTGCAGAGAGACACCGTAAACACTCCGCTATCTGTAGTGTCCCCCAGAAAAGTAAACATATATACACATCTGGATCATGCACTACACCTCAACAAGGGGAATAAGGGCTAAAATAAATGAATATTAAAAAGAGGTTCCAGGGATGCCTGGGTGGCTCAGTGTGTTAAAGCCTCTACCTTTGGCTCAGGTCATGATCTCAGGGTCCTGGGATCGAGCCCCGCATCAGGCTCTCTGCTCAGCAAGGAGCCTACTTACCCTTCTCCACCTGCCTCTCTGCCCACTTGTGATCTCTGTCTGTCAAATAAAATCTTAAAAAAAAAAAAAAAAAAAAGAGGTTCCAGAGTCTCATAATATAATTCCAAAATGTCCAGGAGAAAATTTAAATTTAAAAATTGCTCATAGGGGCGCCTGGGTGGCTCAGTGGGTTAAAGCCCCTGCCTTCGGCTCAGGTCATGATCCTGGGGTCCTGGGTCTGGCTCTCTGCTCGGCGGGGAGCCTGCTTCCCCCTCTCTCTCTCTGCCTGCCTGTCTACTTGTGATCTCTCTCTGTCAAATAAATAAACAAAATCTTTAAAAAAAATTGCTCATAATCCCAAGAACCAAGAAAATCACATGAATAAGAAAAGACTACCAATAGATGCCAGTATTAAAATGAATTGGATGTTGAAATTATCTCATAAGATAATTATAATAAAAATGTTTTAATAAGCAATTATGAATCCTCTTGAAACTGAAAAACTAGAAAATCTCAGTGAAGAAACGGGAATAAAGCAATAGCACAGCTAAAACATGGATGAATCTAAGAAAACATTATGCTAGGCAAAATAAGACAGTCACAAAACACACACACATCCCTATACTGTATGATGCTATTTACATGAAATGTCCAGAGTAGACAAATCTATAGACAGAAAGTGAATCAGTTGTTGCCTGAAGTTGAAGGTGGTGTAGAATAAGGAATGACTGTTAGTGGGTACAGGTTTCTTTGGGGCTGATGAAAATGTTCTAAAATTAGATTATAGGGGTACCTGGGTGGCTCAGTGGGTTAAAGCCTCTGCCTTTGGCTCAGGTTGTGATCCCAGGGTCCTGGGATCCAGCCCTGCATCAGGCTCTCTGCTCAGCAGGGAGCCTGCTTCCTTCTCTCTCTCTTCCTGCCTCTCTGCCTACTCATGATCCTGTCAAATAAATAAATACATAAATCTTTAAGAAATAAAATAAAATTAGATTATAGTGATGTTTGTGCAACAACTCTATAAACAAACTGAAAATTACTGAATTATACACCTCATATGGCTGAATTTTATGGTATATAAATTATATTTTAATATGATTTGATGTGAAATTATCATTAATGATTAAATTTTAAGAAGAATCAAATGTAAGTTGCCAAACTAAAAAATATAGTAACTGAAATAAAAATCTTGCTGATCTCACTAAGCAGAGTGGAAACAACAGAGGACAGAAATTAGTAAGTCTGAGGAAAGATCAATCGGATTTACACTGAACAACAGAGAGAAAATAGACTGAAGAAATGAAGAGAGCCTCTGGAACCTGTACAACAATAAAAAAGATCCATCATCAGACTCCCAGAAAGATATGAGAAAGAGAGGGAAGCTGAAAGAGTGTTTTAAGAAGTAATGGTGGAACACTTACCAAATTTTTCAAGTGCTGAAAGAAAAGAACTGTCAACCATGAATACTACATCCAGTGAGGAATGAAGGGGAAATAAAGACATTCTCAGACAGAAGAAAACTAATAGACTTCACTCCTAGCAGACCTACCCTGATAAATTGGCTAAAGGGAGTTCTTCAAACAGAGAAAAAAATGATCAAAGAAGGAATCCTGGACCATCAGAAACTAAGAAAGAACAAAGAAGCAGAAATATGAGTGCATATAATGCACTCCTTATCATAAGTTTTATAAATCTTTTTGATGATTAAAAAAATTATATACCATATTGTGATCAAGAAAAAGATATTTAAAAGGGGTGAAAGGGATATATATGGAAGTAAGTTTTCACACTTCACTTAAAGTGGTAAAATGTTAATACAAATAGACTGTGATATGTTCTGTATGCTTATTGTAATACTTAGAATGAACACTAAAAAAAACTATTCAAAGTGATATATTCACAAACACTCTAAATAAATTAAGAAGGAATCCTAAAAACTATTCACGTAACCCATAAGAAGGTAAGAGAAACAAATCATTTAAAAAGGGGGAAAAACAGAAAACAAAAAATAAAATAGATTTTAGACTTAAACATATCAATAATTGCCTTAAATGTAAATGGTCTAAATGTAATTAAAAGATGGATGTCTGCAGACTGGCTACAAAAATATGATCCAACAATATCCCATCAACAAGCTCAAATATGATGACATTGTTGTAAAGGATGAAAAAAGATATCCTATGCAAACAGTAACTTAGAAATGCAGGGTGGTAAATTAATGCCAATAAAAGAGCCTTCAGAGAATAGAAAATTCCTAGAGACAAAGAGGGACATTACATAATGATAAAAGAATCAATCCATCAGGAAGGCATGATGATTCTAAATACATCTGCACCAAAAAGAGACACTCAAAATACATAAAGCAAAAATTGATAAACTGAAAGAAGAAACAGATAAATCTACAATTACACTTGGGGATTACAACACTTCAGTTTCAGAAACTGATTGCTAGATAGAAAATCAGTAAGGATATAAAACTGACCAACGCAATCATCCAACAGGATCTAATTGTATACAGAACATTTTATCCAACAACAGCAGAATAAACATTTTTTTAAGAGCCCATAGAACATGTACCAACAGAGACTATGTCGTAGGCCATAAAACAAACTTCAAAAAATGTAAAAGGATTAAAATAATACATATTTTTAACTTAAATAATACAGATTTTTTTGCTAACTTCAACCTAAAAATCACTAACAGAAAAATGACCAGAAAACTTCCAATAACTTGGAAACTAACACATTTCTGAATAATCCATGGGTAAAGAGGAATTCTCACAGGAAATATAAAAATACATAGTACTCAATGAAAATGCAAAAGCTCAAAATATGTGGATGCAGCTAAAGAATTGAGGGAGAAGTTACAGCCCTAAATCCTTACATCAAAAAAAAAAGGAACAGTTTGAAATCTGCTCCCATCTCAAAAAACTAGAAAAATGAAAGAAAGATAAATCCATAGCAAGCTGAAGGATGAAATTAATAAAACTGAAAACAGAAAAACAGAAAGAAAAAAACAAAACAAAACGAAAAATTTCTTCAAAAAAACTCTAAAATTGACAAACTTCGGGCAAAATTGATAAAAATAAGTAAGACACAGATCACCAACACCAAGAATGAAACAGATATCAGTGTAGATCCAGCTTCCATTAGAAAGATAATAAGGGAAACATACAAATAACTTTAGTCCATAAATACTGACACACTGGTGCAGATGGATTGATTCCTCAAACCCAGAAACTATTAAAACTCAATCAAGATGAAATAGAAAACCTGAATAATCCTATAACCATTAAAGAAATTGAATTGTTAATTTAAAAGCTGAAAATGAATTATCTAGCCACAGATGACTTTACTAGAGAATTCTAGGCCATTAGATACAAAAATCCTCAATAAAATATTAGCAAATCAAATCTGGCAGTGTTTTAAAAACTTATACACCATGACCAAATGCAATTTTATTCCAGGTATGCAAGATTGATTCAGCATTTGAAAATCAGTCAGCGTAACCCAATATTATCAACAGACTAAAGCAAAAGCAAAACAAACAAAAAAGTATGACTATACCAACTGATGGAGAAACATTTGACAAAATCCAACACCCATAAATGATATATCTTCCCAGCAAACTAATACTAGAGTGAAACTTCTTTATTTGATAAAAAGCACCTACAAAAACTTACAGCTAACACCATACTTAATGGTAAAAGAACGAATGCTTTCCCCCTATAACTAGGAATAAGGAAAGCATATCACACTAACCATTTGTATTTAACATAGCTTTATGAAAAAGAAAAGGCACACATATTGAAGAGAAAGAAATAAAACTGTCCCTATTTGCAGATGATGTGATTCTATACATAGAAAATCCCAAGGATCAACAAGAAAACAAAACACAAAACAAATAACCAGACTCTGAAAAAGTTATTTCAGCCAAGTTGCAGAATACAAAATCAACACAAAAATCCAGTCACATTTCTGTTTGCTGAAAACAAATATATAGAAACCAAAATTTAAAACAGTTACATTTATAATTGCTTCAAAGAAAATTAAATACTTAGTGATAAATCCAACAAAACATGTACAGGATCTATATCCTGAGAATTACAAAATGCTTGGGAAATAAATCAAAAAAGGTCTAAAGAAGTGTAGAAACATACCATGTTCATAGGTTTGAAGACTCAAATAGTAAAGATGCCAGGTCCTCCCAAGGTGGTCATAGGTTTAACACAATCCCTATTAAAACAGCCCAGTGTTTTGCAGACACAAACCACTTTATTCTAAAATGTATATGGAAATCCGCTAAGACCTGGAATAGTTAAAACAATTTCAAAAACAGAATAAGAAAGTGGGAAAAACCACTCCATCAGTTAAAGCTTATTAAATAGGGGGATGCCTGGCTGGCTCAGTTGGTTAAGGGTGTATTTTCCGCTCAGGTCATAATCCCAGGGTCCTGGGATTGAGTCCCACATCAGGCTCCCTGCTCCACAGGAAGCCTGCTTCTGTCTGTCACTCTGTCTACTTGTTCTCTCCCTCTCTCTCTGTCAAACAAATAAATAAAATTTTTAATAAAAAAAAAAGCTTATTAAATAGGGACAGTGGTCACCACAGTATTGGTGGAAGAACAGATACCAAGATCAGTGGAACAGCTAAGGAACTCAGACCCACAGAAATATGCCTAAATGGTTCTTTTCAAAGATGCAACAACAGTTCACTGGAAGGATAGACTTTTCAACAAATGGTGATGGAGCAAATGGTCCCTCTGGCATTTATCTCAGAGAAATAAAAACTTACATTCACATAAAAGCCTACAAAACAAAAAAATGCTCAGTTTTATTTCTAATAGCCAAAAATGGAAACAACTCAAGTCTCATAGCCTTCAACAGGTAAGTGCTTAAACAAACTGGTCCATCTGCACCACAGATGAACACTCAGCAATAAAGAGGAATGAACTATTGACACATGACATAATTTGGATGGATCTCAAAAAAGACATTCTGAGAAGCCAACCTGCAAATGTTACATAGTATCTGATTCCATTTAAGTACCACTCTTGGACAAAATTATAAAGATGGATAGCAAATTAGAGATTAGGAACTTGGGGAGCAGGGAAGCAGCTGTGACTAATAAAAGGGTAGGACAAGGGATCCTGTATCTGACTGTGGTGGTAGTCACATTGATCTACAAACATGACAAAGTTGCGTGTAACTAAATGCATGCCCTGCACATAGCAAGTGCATGTACAACTGTGGAAATATGAATAAGGTTGATGGACTGTATCCATGTCAATTGGTGATACTGTATAACAGTTTTGCAAGATGTTTGGAAATTTTCCATTTGGAAAAACTAGATGAAGAGTATATGGGAGTCTACTATTTCTTATAATGGGATATAAATATATACATGATCTCAAAATAAAAAGTTAAAATGGGAGGCGCCTGGGTGGCTCAGTGGGTTGGGGCCTCTGCCTTTGGCTTGGGTCATGATCCCAGCGTCCTGGGATCGGCCCACATGGGGCTTTCTGCTCAGCAGGGAGCCTGCTTCCTCCTGTCTCTCTGCCTGCCTCTCTGCCTGCTTGTGATCTCTGTCAAATAAATAAATATAAATCTTAAAAAAAAAAAAAGTTAAAACGGGACACCTGGATGGCTCAGTTGGTGAAGGGTCCAACTTGATTTCAGTTCAGGTCATGATCTCAGGGTTGTGGGATTGAGCCCTGTGTGGGGATTATCTCTCCCCCTCTCTTACCCCTGCCCCTCCCACTTATGTGCGCACACACTCTCTCTTAAAAAAAAGAAAGAAAGAAAGAAAAAAAAGAAAAGTTAAAACAAAGGAATGATCCAGTACATACCAAGAGCTACAATCATGATCATAACTTTCCCTGCTGGAACTTGGCAACTTCAGTTTAGAAGTCATCAGTCATTCACCTACTCAATACTTATATTAGGCACTGTGATAGGTGAGGGATTCAGAGTGGAAAAAAAGCAGTCATGGACCTGGTCTCATGAACTTCAGACACGGAAAGAGGAAAATCACTCAATGTATGAAAAGGTCATTACAACTTCAGTCATATGCATGAGAACTGGACTCAAATTTCTAATAAGAAGTTAAAGTAATTTCTAGAGTACTATTTGCTCATTAAAATTATTATGTATACTATTTAACAGAATGGAAAATTCTTATAACATTAAAAAGAACACAAAATATAAACTCATAAATTCATTAATATATAAGTAATGACAACTTGTTTTTATATGAATAAACTTTTATTGAATTTTAGATAATTAGAAAGAATAAAGAAATGCAAGATAAATGCTTTCTAAACAACATCTGATAGTATCTTTTCTGTCATGGTATTTTCACTCTTCTTTATAAAAAGTATAGACATTCGTTTATTTAAATTTTTACAAAGTCAAGAACAATCACATGGAAAAAATAAGTAATGCTAACGTAAATTCAGCATTTCATCAATATCGAAATGGCTGCAATGGTTAGGTTCTGAGCTTAGCCCTCCCCGAACACGGTAAAAGCAGCAGCTGCTGGTTTCCACATATTCAAATGGTCTGAGAATCAGGAAGCCAGTCCCTGTGACGACTATGCTTTCAGGAAAAGAGGGCAAAAGGCATGGTGCGAAGAGGGAGTGAGAGACAACATTGGGGAAAAAAATGATGCTCTTATCGAACCACGAGGTCGGCCTCATAAATAATTCAGAGAACGATTCTGCGGCGAAATCATTTCTGTGCTGCTTAAAGTGTGATTAAGGCGAGATAGTCCCCGATACAAGTATGCCCAGATCCACACAGCACGAGAGTGGGGAGTTTGTGAATTATCTGGTGAACTCCAAGGCCAGCCAAGCCAGGTAATTAATCACAGAAGGAGTCTCTTTACAGTGGTGTAAAATGCATTTAGGCAAAACTGCAACCCTGAGCTGTGACAAACATAGGGCAGACCCTCCCACCTGAAGGCATCCCTTTTGTCTTATTCTTATCTGTTTTGCAAAACGAATTATTTTGGAAACAACAACAGAACTCCTGCCCTCCCTGTAACAACCTACTAACCTCAACTTGTCAAACAAAGAGGAAGTTATCTCCCTCAGTGCAAAAGGCATCAGGTGCTGCCCTCATTAAGGGTAACCTGGTGTGATAGGTAGGGAGTCCCCGCCAGCCCAGCTGTGCCTGGAAGCTGCCAGGAAGGCTCCTGTCCCTCACACTTGCCTTCCTGCTCCCCTGGGGCCCACACACCCCAGCTCTTTCTGTCTGGGCATGGGCCTCCCACAGGGCTCCACAAACAGGATCACTGAATGTGCTGTTAGTAACAGTCTTTTCTTTCCTAGCCCTATGCCACTCATGTATTTAAAAAAAAAAACAAAAACAAAAAAGAAAAAACAAAAAACCCCCACAAGAGTTTTCTTTTAAAAAAATATTTTTCCAGGAAGTAATGAACAGTAATTGTCACGGACCCAGAACAGACCCTAGAAAAACGCAGACAGGCAAGAATCTGTCATGTAGCAATATTCCAAATATGAAATTCATGGCTTAGGAAGACATAAATAAATAAATAGGAAGGGGCTTCTCAGAGAAGTTTCTTTTGTTTTCCATTTCTTACCAAATTTTGTATGTGTAAAAAAGTTTTGATTCTAGGATACAAGAGCCAGCCCTCTTGGGACCGATATGAACCATTCATGCCATTAAGCCCTCTAGATAAAGAGGGAACCGTGATCCCAGGGTTGCTCATTATTTTTTCGAAAGATAACTATATTTTTAAATAATTTCATTATTTAAATTTCACCTGGCACTTGAGTCTCTTGAAAAATTATTAAGTTAGGCATGAATTAAAGAACAAGCCCATCTGGACTACAGTTTGGGTTTTAAGTGCTAGTCTGCTCTTGTATCTTTTTCCTTGGCTTGGCACATCTATGAGATCCAGTTTTTTTAATAGAATGCTGGGATATCTGTGGTGGGGAAACGAGTCTTCAAGATGAAGAATTCCAGTTCATTTCACAAATTTCACTGGCCAGGTAACAAACAGCATTGCCTTTTCCTTTGTGCTTTTTTACTAGTATCCTTATAAGGAAAGCACTTCTTTCCCAGCACTTGCTCACCCCGCCCTCCCCCTGCATGGGGTACTCCACTGATTCTTTTCTGAACACTCTATCCACTCAGGTACTATACCAGGGAGCCTGCCCGACTCTGGGCTGGCACCATGACAGGGATAGCACCAATTCGCTCTAGTGTTGCTTGGCTGACAGTGTACGAGTGTGTGTGTTGAGGCCGAGGCTTCCTGCTGACTGAGCCATTGCTCCTGGGCATGACCGGCGGGGATGACCCTCTGTTGGCTGTCACTACCAGAGTCTTATGCGGAGCTGGACCCAGGTGGGTCCCATTAGCGTAGATGGATGGGATGTTGGCATTGCCTGAGTGGAGAGAGAAAGACTGGCGCAAGTCACTGAAATGGTTGAATGACTCCGTGTTCCTGGGAAGTTTTGGATTGTTGCTCCAGTATCGACTGTTGTAGGTATTGGAAGAGGTCAATGTGTTGTTCTCTGAGGAGGATATCTCGGTGTGAAATGCTTTGGCAGAAGAAGAACATTTAGGTGGAAGATCATCCTCTCTGAAAAGGAATAGAAATAAAATTGTTGTCAGAATTTACTTGAATGTCACCCTGCCCTCCAGCCCAGGAATCTTTCTTCTTCCGCTAGGGCCATATGTCTGTGAGATACAAATCCTCAGGACAGACCATACTATCAAAAGAGCAAACGCGGGGCGCCTGGGTGGCTGGGTGGCTCAGTGGGTTAAGCCTCTGCCTTGGGCTTGGGTTGTGATCTCAGGGTCCTGGAATCCAGCCCCACATCGGGCTCTCTGCTCGGCAGGGAGCCTGCTTCCTCCTCTCTCTCTGCCTGCCTCTCTGCCTGCTTGTGATCTCTGTCTGTCAAATAAATAAATAAATAATCTTAAAAAAAAAAAAAAAGAAAGAAAAGAAAAAAGCAAACGCATCAGCCCTGGTGTCCTCAGCTCTGGCACTCATTCCCTTTGAGACAATGCTCAAGAAAAATGTTCCCTCAGCTTCTCAATAGCCAAGGGTCGAAAAAGTAATGTCAAATCTCTCAGACTATACTTTCCAGTATACCTGAAAAAAAAAGTGTGTAAATATATATGTGAAGTATGTATGTATGTTTATAATTTTTTTTGCTCTAAATAGGAAAATAGACCTTGAAGAGAGCCACTGAGCTTGTTGTATAAAGAATTACAAAAGGCTAAGATCACTAATTTGACTTAAGATGTTAATTCACTCAACATTTATTGAGTACCAGGCATTCTACTAGATGTTTCATGTAAAAAAAAAAAGACACAGCTCCTATAACCCAGAAGCCTATGGCCAAACGAGAGTGCCAATCAATGCAAGAACATCTCCAAGTCTGAAAAGCTGGACAGGGACTAGAGTCAACTTCTGTGAGGAGGTGCTACCTGACTTGTCTTGAATCAGATCAAGGAATTTATGAAAGAGATGGATGAAAAGGGAAGGAGTTTGGTGCCAGAAGAGGGTGGAGGCTTGAGCAAAGACCCTGAAGCGCAAGAGGCTACAGAACAGACTGGAACACCAGAGACCATGGAAGTAGTGACAGAGGACTAGGGAAGCAGGGGAAGGTCAGTCCTGAAGGGCTATGTGGATCACGCTAAGTAGACTGGAGTCATCAAAGCATTTTCAACAAGATACTATGTGGTACAATGTGATAGGGATAGAGAGGGAGCTTGAACTTCCCTATCCTTATAACATGCCAAGAATCGCTTTTCTTTAAAGATGATTTTTGTGCTGTGATAAGCACTGGGTGTTAAAGGCATAACTAATGAATAACTGAACACTACATCAAAAAGTAATGATGTACTATACAGCGGCTAACTGAACATAATGAAAAAATTAAAAAAATAAAATAAAGATGATTTTCACATTATTGTCTGAAGATGTTCAAATCCTTGACTGAACTGTCTGTCACATCAAGCCATATGGCTTTGGCCTGTGTGCACAGGAACTGGTATGCTTTTGGGGTGTTTCTTCTAGCTTCTGGTATAAATGCCAGTGTCACACATCTTTCCTAAACTAACTTTTCTTCTGTGGCAGCCACCTTAACCCCACCTACCTTGGAACTATGGAAAGTGAAGGAATTCTTCACATGTGTCCTCCTAGTTGGGCACATATGGGACCCTCTTCCACTTTCATGATCCAATAAATGAGTAAAAGTGATATAACATACAAGAAAATATGACTTGGCACTTTAACTGTCTAGGCCATGTAGACACTTTAACACTTTAACTGTCTAGGCCATCACAGCCACTGGATTAGCAAAGAAGTCCTAGCTGCCAAAATTAATAAAAATACAGACACTGGCCATGTAGGACGAATTTTCTGACACACAAACCTTATTTCATTAGGAATTTCTTCTTCCTCCTCCTCTTTATTTTTGCTTCTCCAGTAAAAGAATGCCCCTAAAATTAGTGCAATGCAAAAAATGATAATAACTGCACCGGTGCCAATGGCTCCAGCTATTAGTCCAATGCTCCTGGGCTGGGCTGCAAAATACATTTAAGGTAGATTTAAAGAACAAAAAAAAGAGAGAGAGAGAAAGAGAAATAGCATACACTCATGCAACTTCATAAATATGTAAGTTTACCACAGAATCTTCTTAAAATGCACAGAATTGCCCAAAGTGTTGCATCCTTATAAAATTAAACCTCGGTTAGTTTTCTGTGTCCTTAGTGACTGGGACTCACGCACAGGAGGCTCACAGACACTCGCTGAATGAATGAACATTATAGGACTCACCATCAGTAGAACAACACTTAGAGCAGAACAGGCCAAAGATGCTCACCTGTCTGATTGGCCCAGAGGAACCCTGGCAATCAGTGCGATAACAACCACCTCAGCCCAACAGGGTCACTACTTTTTGTAAGTGGAATTCAAACAACCCAGAACTCTCAAATAAAGGGAAAATTTCTGCACTGCTTATTTATGACCTGGCCACCTAGCAATTAAGCAGATATAAAGGGATTAGGAGAAAATAATAGAAGGTCTTGCCGTGGCCATGAGATCATCACAAGTTTTTGTAATGTCAATAGGACTAGGCAATCACTTGAAGACAAGCGACTGACTTGATTCTATTGATCCTGAGGACAAAGACATTTTGTCATAAAAAACATAAAAAACATGTCATATTGCTGAGGCTGAAAAGTATACTAAGACATTTATAAACATTTCAATAACTAATAAACCCAAGAAAATTTATACTTAAATCTGCAAACAACCTAAAAAAAATTAAGAGAAACTCTTCCATTCCCTGGTTTAACAAAGATCTTGGTGTTCCAGACTCAGAGTCAACGTCAGAATTTTATATACTTACGTGAAATAACCTGGAGATCTAACAGACAGGTGCTGGTTCCGATGGCATTTGAAGCCACACACTGGTACAGGCCTGAAGACAGAGCACTGATGTTCCGAATGGTGACTGTGCCCTGGACCTGGTCTGTCACAAAAATCATAATCAAGTGAGGAGTTAGGGGGAAAAAAAAAAACAAGAAAACAGAAGAAATCAGTAGGAAACTACAAAAATAAACACTGAAGAGCCCTCCATAGCCTTTGCCAAAGAGATTTTCTTGGTTCATGAAAACACTAAAATCACATCACATTAAAGACCCAGAAACATGGAGGGAGGGCTGTCCTAAGTGCAATCTTACAACCTAATCTGCCGTTAATCTGAGGTCCTAAATGTGAGTAGCCCTCCCTTGAGGAAGCAGTGGCTAAGGCCTGTGCTAGAGGAATTATGATCAGTAACATCAAACTTCTGAGGAAATGCGATGCCATCAAGATGAAGCTAAACTCATTAATGTTCACTTTATACTTGATGGAGAAAACGTCCACTCTGCTCAAGGGTGTTGATTGTTAACTTCCAGTAACTATTGTAACTGTAAGTCCAGATGCTCCACGAAGCCAACACCAAGATAAGCCAAAGGTTTAGTGGAAGAAATACCAGTTCAGGAAACGGAGAGGAAGGTGGGGAGGGTGGGAGAGCCTCCGAGGGCAGTGCAGGTCTGGACCCCGTGAAGGGGAGAGACAAGGAAGGAGGGCCAGGCAGGGGGCATCTCTGATTGAGGCCTCAGATTAGGGAAGTCTCCATCAGGCTGTGGGGGAGGGCCTCCACTAAAGTCACCTGTTAAAGGACTCCCACCCCCTGGAGGACTGCATTCACAGACCCACTGTGCCCATTCCCTGGTTGAGGGCAGCCTCGGTGAAACCTGGTCTGGGTGCAAAGCAGTGGCAGAGTCTCGAGGGAGCAGTTGGGGCTGGCTGTCGACTGTACTCCCCACAGCAGGAGATGAGCAGTGCCATGTTCAAGTCCCCCACATTGACATTATCCAGAAATGTTTCAGTTGTTTGTATTTTATTAATTCATCAACATTAGCATAGAGTATTTATTCCTTATAAATAAGATGCAGATTACAGTAATAATAAAAAAAACTAAGATTAGTAGTTGCTATTACTATGTGCCAAGCATTGGTTAAGCTTTTATAGTATTATCTTAATCTTTACGATGACGCTGTGAGGTATTATTACTCATCTCACTGAACAGGTAAGGAGACTGTGGCTCTGAGTAATACGGTTACACAACTAGACACACAAAATTGGAATTAGATGGGGGGATGTCTTACATCTAAGCTCTAGGCTTCTCTGCCTCCCTTAGGCAGAATATAAAACATCCAATCATCTCAACCACTCAGAATAACTGCAAATTTAGAAGTAGAAAACGTCCTGATGGCACATTTCTGGCACCAAGTCCATGTGTTCCTAGGGCAACACCTGGAGCTCCCCCTACCCTGGGCTATTTTTACATGAAACTAACATTATCTTGTTTCTGCTGGCAGTCTTCATTTCTATCTAGAGCAAAGGCAGAAGCAGAGAACACGGGTCAGCAAAAGCAGACCTAACCACAGCACTGCATGCATTTATTGGTTAAGTCATTTAAGAAATAAACACATACTGAGCACCTTTCAGAAATAAATAAACAAGCTAAAGAAAGGACATTTTTTTCTTGCTTTTGTTTTTCTAATCTGAACTTTTTTTCTTTTTAAAGATTTTATTTATTTATTCATGAGAGACAGAGAGAGGGACAGAGGCAGAGAAAGAAGGAGAAGCAGGCTTCCCATGGAGCAGGGAGCCCAACGTGGGGCTCGATCCCAGGACCCGGGGATCTTGACCTGAGCCGAAGGCAGAGGCTTAACAGGCTGAGTCACCCAGGAGCCCCCAATGGGAACATTTAAAGGGTCAAATCCACATTAGAAGGGTAGCTTACTTATTCAGAACATGCTGCCCAAAGAATTTGGACATTTGAATTGTACTGGACAAAGTCAATATATTTGGTGGTTACTTTGTTTGCACTTTTGTATTATTTCCTTTTCCTTGACAAACAACTCCGAGGGCTACTAATGTGTGCGAGCCTTTCAGTGAACGCACTCAGTAGCTGGGCCAGTCTGGGAGGAAACTGTTTTCTCCTGTGTTTGCATCTTGCTCTCCCAGGCCTTCATGAAGTGCCCCTCCTGTGTGCTCTTCAGCACCATGTGTTCTCTCGTGCGGGCACTTAACCCCATTTGATGTCATTTCCTGCCTACTTGTCTCATTAAAAGAAGTAGGGGGGTGGGGTGCCTGGGTGGCTCAGTCAGTTGAGCCTTCAACTCTTGACTTAGGTTCAGGTCATGATCTCAGGGTGGTGGGATCAAGCCCCACATCAGGCTCTGCTCAGCAAGGAGTCTGCTCGAGATTCTTTCCCTCTGCCTCTCCCCTGCCTGCTCGCTCTAAAAAGGGGGGGGGGGTGCCTGGGTTTGTCTTGTTCATCACTGCATCATCACCCTCAGAAACTCTTCAGTGTCTGCTGTGAACCATATGTGCTGTACTAAGGGTTTTACATCTGTATCATCTAATCGTTAAAATCCTAGGTTTTATACAGAGAACAAACTGAGGGTCACCAGACGGGCGGTGGGTGGGGGATGGGTGAAGTAGGTGAAGGGAATTAAAGAGCACACTTAACATGGTGAGCACTGGGTGATGTATGGAATTGTGGCATCACTGTATTGTACACCTGAAACAAATATAACAGTGGATGTTAACTATACTGGAATTCAAATAAAAAACAAAAAAATCCTAGGTTTTATATTCCTTACTTTCCAAAGATGAAAAAGCTCAGAGAAGCTACACAATTTGTTCAGGATCACACAGTACAGAGGCAGCAGCAATCTGTACAATCAGGTCTCTCCATATCCAAAGCTTATAGGCACCATACATATGCTTGGGTTTTTTTTGTTTTGTTTTGTTTTGTTTTTTTTAAAGATTTTATTTATTTATTTGTCAGAGAGAGAGCAAGAGAGCGAGCACAGGAAGACAGAGTGGGAGGCAGAGGCAGAGGGAGAAGCAGGCTCCCTGCCGAGCAAGGAGCCCGATGTGGGACTCGATCCCAGGACGCTGGGATCATGACCTGAGTCGAAGGCAGCTGCTTAACCAACTGAGCCACCCAGGCGTCCCCATATGCTTGGTTTTTTAAACCACAATATTCTATAGGGTGCATCTGCCGGGTATTTCCTCACCATGCAACGTTACACTGCTGCTGTTAAACTAAGCCATCTGCCCCACTCCATCTTCAATACATTACCAGATGTCACCAGGCAAGAAAACCATAATCTCTGGGCAACTAGCCCTACAATTCCAAACACTGTGCTGCCGTTTTCCTAAGCCCTGAAGTTCTAGGAATTTGATCAGCTCACACAAACCAGTAACGTCGACATTTTCATAGAGATCATCGGGGAAACTTTTAACAGCTGAACGAAGCAGCATTACGGCATGTAGAAAGAGGTAAACTAAAGATTCTTGCTTTAAAAGGTTATTTTTAGAAGGTGAAGTCACTGTTCTTCCTTTTACCTCCATCAACAGGGATAGCGCATGCAGACTGATAGAAAAAATGCTTCTGCTAGAGCTAACTCAGAAGGTAAGCAGGGAAGGAGGCACATCGATAAGAGAGGATTAGCCAGAAGCAGGACCTCGCTGTTTGTGTAGTCAAGGCAAAGAGCAGACGGGAGCCCCTCCTTAGCAAGCACCGGGCTGCTTCCAGCCACAAGCACAGGGCTCTTTCTCAAGTGAAAAGGACTAATTCTTCAACTCAGTCTGTTACTTCACTTGGCCTGCTCTGGTACAGAAGTAATTTGTTGAACTGAAGTTAGAAAACAAATGTTCTTATGGTCTTCTTTAAGAATAGGTGAAGTTCAATTGTGTGGAACCACAGTTTGGAAAACACAGGGATCTTCCCTAGCACCGACCAGCTGGTTTCCTCTCGTGTGACACAGAGCTACCAACCTAACCTCCATAATGCGGGTTGCTGTGAGGACAAAATGAGGTAATGCATGCAATAGGCACAGTATAGTGCCTGGCAAAGCTTCCCTGTAGGAATTCCATCCCAGCATCACTTGGGAAACTTACATAATTTTCTGAATCACAGGAAAAATCAGTCAAGAAATTGGGAAAATGTTGGATGTCTCCAAATCCCCAACAGATATTAATACTTAGGATCTGAGGTTAAGAGACAGGAATTCCTCAGTCATGAATTATTCTATACTTTCATATGATTTATGTGCTTTGGAATAATAAGTGGCCATAATAATAGTCAGTCAGTCATTTCTCAAATAAAAGTTCCAGAAGTATCCTGTAAGAAAAAATTAATAATGCATACATGGTTTATTGTTATTTGAACCAATTATTATTACAAAACTATATATTTCAACACTACATAAAAAAATGATCTTAACCTGATACATTTGATAATTAAAGTAGTCAAAAGGAGAGCAATATCACAAAATACATGTCAAATTAAAATCTGTTTAAAAATTCAAAGATAACATCACAAATACTTAATATTTAAATAGTCATTCTAAAAGAAAATTTTAAAACACTATTTAGCATTAAGTATACTACCCAATAATCTTGATCTTTTTCATGCCAAATTTTCTAGACAATGAAAATTTTATTTCATTTTTGTGTTGATATTTGTTGAATTAAGATATAGATGAAGAAATCACAGGGAAAGAATCTGTTCCCATTAAGGGAGTATCTAAAGTACCTTTGAGACACACATTAAGATACACACTGCTTCCTATTAGCTTTTTTTTTTTAATTTCATGATGAAAATATTTTGTCTGTTTGCTCAGCTTTGGCTTCGTCATTGAAACAGATACTCCTATTGCCAATTCAGATTTTAAATTCATTTCTGATTTCATGTCAGTGTATTTCCAAACCAACATTCCCATCTTCTTCTCTTTGCATTTCTCCTATTTGAGAATTTACAAAGCATTGAAATCCACAGCAAATATTCAAACACTGGAAAAAAATGATGAACATTACTGGGCAATATTTGAATAACGAAAAATTTGGAACCCCCATTACTAACATTACATACAATCACACATCAAAATTACCAAGCTAAGGACTTTTGCTTTTAAAACTTGTTATTTCCCAGAATACCACTCACACAGCATGTGTATGAAATATATTATGTATATAAACTTATTAATATTTATTTGCAAGAGTGACTCACCATTAGCAACAGACTGGGGCACAACTACACACTCACAACATGGCAACAGCTACAAGGAAGACTGATTAGATCGTGACTGCTTCTCTCCTACTCACTTCTGTCCAGGTTCCCAGAAATGTTGACTCTGAGTGTTCTTGCTTTTAATTTGACATCAGTGGATTCTTTTGAATCAGTATGTCTCTATGTTGACTGTTAAGCTTTAATTCTCAAAGAAGAATAGTACTTAATGCTCAGGAAATGTTACCTGTTATCATTATTTTGGCCCTCAGAGGACCACTCACTCGCTCACTACCTTCCTTAAGCAAATCTTAAAAAGTATTCCTTCTCTGAGCTAATACAGTTGTTATTCCTTCCATGGGCCTAAGACAGAAATCTGAGTTAATTCTGACTCTTTTTCTGAGTACCGTGTCTTGTTGATTTTGGTCTTCAGTCTCTCCTGAATCCTACCCGCCACTGCTCCCCGTCCCTTCTCCATCCCCATCAAAGGGTCTTAGTTCCAGTCCTCTTCCTTTCATGATGGAGCTATTGTCAAAGTCTCACATCTATGACCAGGCTATCAATCTTACACCCTGACTGCTTCAGCTGTTTCTAAAATGCAGATCTGGATATCTTTTCTTGCTTTAAAAATAGCCTGGGAACACCCACAGTCTCAAAGACAACGTCCAAACTCCCTGAATGCTATACAATGCCTTTCACAATCTGGACCTGAACCTTCCAAACTCCTCCCTCACCAAACCCTCATGAATCTTTATGTCAGCTTCACAGATTTTCTCACTTTAAAGCATCAAACTTTTACATGTGCAAGATTTTGCATGCATGACTCCCTCTACTAATAATAGCCCCTTTTACCTGGTAAAACTTCTACTCATCCTTTAAGCTCCTTTTCTGTTCAGGAAACTCTTTCCCTATAATGTTCTTCCTAGACTCTTTGAGGGAGAATAAAGGTTAACCGTAAATATGTTTATAGCATTCAATATTCAGTAGTACTAAAATTATCCATATCTGTTCCCCCCATTAGACAGTGAGCTCTAGAATAAAGAAACATCTCTCTGTTTCTATTTCTCTACTTTCTCAAACACCCTACCCTGAAGTAGTTACACAGAATAAGGGTTGTGTCTGTGTGTGTACATATGCATACACAGGCACACATATATTCAAAGAATGGACAACTGTATAAACAAATCCATATAGTTTGACAATTGCTGGTATTTAATTTTTAAAGAGGGAGGACTGAACATTGCACGGGACCTGCTTCTTTATGTCAGAATGTGGCAAAAGAACGGGAGTGCTTTCTATGTAGACCCTGGACAAACCTGGTATCCTCTCCGGGACTCAGGCTTCACCCTGGTAATGTGATAGTGTCGGACTACAGTAATGTTCGAGACACTCTCCTGCTCCATCCTAGTTTCCATACTAAGTTCTGCAGAGTTCTCAAGCAAGCAGCAAGCAGAAGAGTTAATCACCGCTCTTTACTGTATTAAATTATGAAAGGATAAGGATAACAGAGGATTTGTTAGGAACAATGAAGGAAAAAGGCATGATTTTAAAAAACCACAATGAAATAATCAGTAGACAGTAAGGAGAAAGGGTAAAAGAAAAAGCCTGGTAGATAAAAAACATAAAATATTAGAAATTAATCAAACTAATCGCTTCTCAACCTTTTGGCTAAGATCAAGTATAGAAATTAATCGAGCTGTATCTATTATCACAATTAAAGTAAATGGAGCCAATCAAAGAACAAGGCTCTCAGACTGTAGACTGAAATCCAAATTAAGTCCAAACATATGCTGCTTATAAGCAAAACAAAACTAAAACTTAAAACATGGAAACCTGAAAGTAAATGAACCATAAAATAGAAACATATCAGCAAGAACTAACCAAAGAAACCTACTGAGGAATTTTAATAACAATTAAAATAAGGCAAAAATGCATATTAAGCATAGAAAATCAGGGAGACATAGCACTCTGTAAGCAGATAATGACACAAACTGAGGGTACATAACAAAGAACTGGCATAACTGCAGGGACAAAGTGACAAATCCACAATCCTACTGTGTGATTTTGAAACACACCTCTCTCATGAAATGATAACTGAGGCAGATAAAATATTGGTAAGGATAAAGAATATTTAAACAATACAATTAACAAGTTTCTCATCATCTATACAGCCATACCTGTTTTATTGTACCTCACAGATAACCGTGCTTTTTACGAATTGATGGTCTGTGGCAACCCTGGGTTGAACAAGTCTATTGGAACCATTCTCCGAGAGCATCTGCTCACTTTGTATCTCTGTGTCACCTTGTGGTAATTCTCACAGTATTTCAAACTTTTCCATTATTATTATATAGGTTATGGTGATCTTTGATGTTACTATTGTAATTGTTTGGGAGTGCCACAAAATGTACTCCTATAAGACAGCAAACTTAATGGACAAAGGTTTTGTATATGTTGACTGCTCCAGTGACTGGCCATTCTCCCATCTCTCTCCCTCACCCCAGGTCTCCCTCTTCTCTGAGACAGGCTAATTAATAACCCTACAATGACTTCTAAGTGTTCAAGTAAAAGCAAGAGTCACACATCTCTACTTTAAATCAAAAGCTAGAAATGATTAGACTTAGCAAAAAAGGCATGTTGAAAGCTGAGATGGGTTAAAAGTTAGGCCTCTTGCACCAAACAGTTAATACAAAGGGAAAACTCTTGGGGGAAATTATAAGTGCTACTCCAGCGAACACAGGAGTGACAAGAAAGTGAAACAGCTTTATTGCTGATACTGAGAAAGTTTCAGTGTTCTGGAGAGAAGATCAAACCAGCAACAACAACCCCTTAAGCCAAAGCCTAATCCAAAGCATAGCCCTAACTCTCTTCATTTCTAGGAAGGCTGAGAGAGGTGAGGAAACTGCAGAAGAAAATTTGGAAGCCAGCAGAGGTGGGTTCGTGAGGGTTAAGGAAAGAAGCCGTCTCCATAACGTGAACGTGCCAGGGGAAGCAGCAGGTGCTGATGGAGAAGCTGCAGATGTTCTCCAGAAGATCCAGCTCAGATAATCCATGTGGCCACACTAAACAACAGATTTTCAATGTAACCAAAATAGTCTTCTCCTGGAAAAAGATGCCCATCTAGGACTTTCATAATGAGAGAGAAGTCAATGCCTAGCTTCAAAGCTTCAAAGGACAAGCTGACTCTTTCATTAGGGGCTAGTGCAGCTGATGACTTTAAGTTGAAACCAAAACTCATTTACCATTCTGAAAACCCTAGGACCTTTAGGAATTATGCTAAATCTACCATGCCTGTGTCCTATAAAGGGAACAACAAAGCCTGGTTGATAGTATGTCTGTTTACAACATGGTTTACTGAGTCTTTTAAGCTCACTGTTGAGACCTACTGCTCAGAATAAAGGAAGATTTCTTTCAAAATATCGCTGCTCAGTGTCAATGTATCTGGTCATCCAAGAGCTCTGAAGGAGATGGACAACATGGTTAATGTTTCTGTGCCTGCTAATACAACATCCATCCTGCCACCCATGGATTAAAGAGCAATTTTGACGTTCAAGCCTTACTATTTAAGAAATACATTTCCTAAGGCTACCATTGCCATAGGTAGTGATTCCTCTGATGGACCTGAGTCTGGAAAGGACTTACCATTCTAGATGCCATTAAAAACATTCATGATTCATAGGAAGAAGTCAAATAGCTTAAGAGGAGTTTAGAAGAAGTTGGGTCCAACCCTCAAGGATGACCTTGAGGGGTTCAAGACCTCAGTGGAGGAAGTAAGTGCAGATGTGGTAGAAATAGTAAGAGAACTAGAATTAGAAATGGAGCCTGAAGAGGTGACTGAATTGGGGCAATCTCATGATAGACCGCTTAAAGGATGAGCAGCCACTTCCTATGGATCAGCAAAGAAAATGATTTCTTGAGATAGAATCTACTCCTGGTGAAGATGCTGTGAAGACTGTTGAAAAAATGACAAAGGATTCAGAATATGACATAAACTTACATGATAAAATAGTGGTAGGGATTGAGAGGACTGATTCCGATTTTGAAAGAAGTTCTACTGTGGGAAAATCCTATCAAAGAGCACCCCATGTTACAGAGACATTCATGAAAGGAAGAGTCAATCAATGTGGCTAACTTCATTGCTGTCTTATTGTGAGCAATGGCCAGTCACACTAACCCGCAACAACCACCATCGAGAGGGAGCCAAGACCTTCCACAAGGCAAAATGACTATAACTCACGGAAAGCGCAGATGATGGTTGGCATGTTTTAGAAATAAAGTACTTTGAAATTAAGGTACATACATTGTTTTTTCAGACATGATGCTATTGCACCCTTGACATACTACTGTATAGTGCAAACATAACTTCTACAGCCACTGGGAAACCAAAGAATTCACTTGACTTGCTTTACTGTGATGTTCGCTTCATTATGGTGGTCTGCACCTACACCCGCAGAATCTGTGAGGTGCCTCTATCTCCGTCCTAGCACCTGTAACTGGACATCTGATTCCAGGATTTAATTCCCGATTCAATATTCTGATTCCAGGATTCAATTCCTTTAGTCAAGATGCCACAAGTTTAAAAATAAAAGTTAAGACACTAACACCAAGGCAAAGGATTTGTTCATTTTGTTGAAATTCATTAAGCTGGAAATTCATTCAACTAGAGGTTTTACTTATAGACTCATTTAAATGTAGGTCCAACCAATAATTTCTTCTTCTCCCCTTCCCCCAATTAACATTCAACACTTAAGGCTATTTAAAGCTTGCCATCAGCATTATTCCGGTAGGCTTGTCAGTGTTAAAACTGTTTGTTTTTGACAGCTTTTTAAAGACCGATTTTAGGTAGTTCTTACTCTCCTCTTACTCTCCTCTGCCTCACTTGCTCCACTCCAAACACACTGGCCTCTTTGCTGTTCATCCCAAACACCAGGCACATTCCGGCCTCAGGGCCTTCAGATGGCTGTTCCTTCTGCCTGGTATACTCTCCAGCTCCCATATTCACAAAGTTCATTTGTTCAACATGTTTACATCATTTTCAGAGTATCATCCTCTTGGTGAGATTTACCCTAAGCACTTTATTCAACACTGCAGCAACTCATGCCCCAACGATTCCATTTTATCTTCCTCCATATTTTTCCCCACAGAAGGCATCACATGGTAACAAACTGCAGTTTACTGATTTGTTATATTCAATCTCCATCCACTAGAAAGTAAGTTCTATCAAGGAAAGAAGTACTTCTGTTCTGTTCCCCACTGTATCTCCAGTAGCTAGAACAGTGTCTGGAACCTAGTAGGTGCCTAACATACATTTGTTGAATGAATAAAAGAACAGCAGAGTTAATATCAGTATACAAAAGGATAATCAAAAGCTTGAATTAACAAGATTGATCCAGAAAATAAAGATGAAAAAGCATAAATAAACAAAATTAATAATGAAAAAGGAAATATAATAGATTTTTAAAATATGCAAGAAAATAATACTAAGGATAATAAAAAACATTAGTATTAAGTGTTTATTCATGCCAGATGCTGTTCTAAAAGTTTTACAAATGTTTTCATTTAATCTTTATTCCACCCCTGTGAGGCAATTACTGTTATTGTGTCCATTTTACAAGTAAGAAAACTAAGGTACAAGGTCACATAACCAGTCACTCCTGGAGCCAAGATTCCAAATCATGTCCTCTGACTCCAGAACCTGCACTCTTAAATACATTCTCCTGACTTCATAGAATATATGAATAACTTGATGCCATTATGTATAAACTCATACAAAAAAAGATGTTTTCTATAAAAATAGAGAAGAGGGGTGCCTGGGTGGCTCAGGTGATTAAACATCTGTGTTCAGCTCAGGTCATGATCTCAGGGTCCTGGGACTGAGCCCCAGATAGGGCTCCCTGCTCAGTGGAGGGTTTGTTTCTCCCTTTCCCTCTGCCCAGCACCACCCCGACCCCAGTCATGCACGCACTCTTTTTTTCTCTCTCAAAATAAATAAAATCTAAAAAAAAAAAAAAAGAAAAAGAAAAATAGAGAAGATACAGAAAATCTAAGTAAACTTATATCACTAGAAAAATAGTCAGGAGTCAAAAATCTGCCAACAAAACATAACAGCAAGGCAAAGCTTTTATAGGCAAATTTATAAAATCATCAAATAATCTCCATCTTATTCATACTATTTCAGAGTATAGAAAAACAAGGACAAGTACCTGACTCATTTTATAATACCCTTATGTAATCTGATACTAAAACTGAATGAGGGCAATGGAAGACAAAAAAAAAAAAATCATAGGCCATTCTCACTTAAGATCACAAATGTAAAAATTCTATTAAAATGTTAGCATACTGAATGGGGCAGTTTATTAAAAAGTAATCACAATCATATAGACTTTATTCCAGAAATGCATGGATATTTAACATTAGAAAATATATTAATGTCATTCAGTCATTAGCATTTTGGGCCAGATAATTCTTTTTTATCTTTTTAAAAATTTTATTTATTTGAGAGAAAGAGAATAGTTGGGGGGGGGAGCAGAGGGAGAGGGATAAGCACACTCTGTGCTGAGTGCTGAGCCTGAAATAGGGTTCGATCTCACAACCCATGAGATCATGACCTGAGCTGAAATCAAGAGTTGGATCTCAACTAACTGAGTCACCCAGGTGCCCCACAGCCAGATAATTCTTTATTGTGGGGGTATCCCTAGCCCCTACCCACTAGCTTCTGGTAGCACCCTCTTACATCATCTGTGATAACCAAAAATGTCTCCAAATATTTCCAAATGAAATTGTCCAGTTGAGAACCACTGAGGCAGGGGCTGGTGAACTGTGACACAGGTCTAGACACTTAATGAAACCTGGGCCAGCTGTGCAGACCTTAGAAGCACCGGCCAAATGGTACTTCATATTTCCTAAGAATGAAGACATTCTTTACATATCACAGTACAAGTTCCAAAGTGAAGGAGTTGAATGTCAATGCAATACTATTATCCATTCTACAGTTTATACTCAGATTCCAACAACTGTACCAGTAATGTCCTTTATGGCTCTTTCTTCCCCTATCCAGATTCTAATCCAGGATTCTGCATTCTATTTTCTTAACTCCTGAGTCTCACTCAATCTGGAATAGTTTTGCCTTCACCTCTGTTTGATGTTTCCTCATCACCGGATACAGATTTTGTGTTTGCAACAAGAATACCACAGAAATGATGTTGTGTCCTCCTCAAATCATACATATATTAGCAGGCATACGGTATCAGTTTGTAACAGTATTGGTAATGTTCACTTTGATCACTCGGTTACATGGTATCAACCAGGTCTCTCCACTATAAAGTTATCTTTAAAATTAATAAGAAATATGTAGGGGCACACTTTGGTACTATGCAAGTTCTTCATCAAACTTTTGCCCACTATTTTGACATCAATGGTAATTTTCAAACTCCACTATTCCTTCTGCAGGGGGGAAGGAACATTCCACTCTGAGAAAATGCTTTTCCTTCTCTCCCATTTATTTATGTATATTAGCAAGGATTCGGGGATTTTTATTTTATTCAACAGATTATATATTGATTTTAATTTTTAAATTGTCCCAGATTTATCCATAAGGAGCTCCTTCATGCTAGACCCTACACACAAGGACAATTCTAATCCCCTAAATATTATGTCCCTGTCACTAATCTGACTTCTAGAGCGCCCTTCCCTGGTGTCAGATATTTTTTTCTCAGAGAATACAACTTGAATTTAAATTAAACAACTGTCAGGGCGCCTGGGTGGCTCAGTGGGTTAAAGCCACTGCCTTCGGCTCAGGTCATGATCCCAGGGTCTTGGGATGGAGCCCCGCATCGAGCTCTCTGCTCAGCGGGGAGCCGGCTTCCTCCTCTCTCTCTGCCTGCCTCTCTGCCTACTTGTGATCTCTGTCAAATAAATAAATAAAATCTTTAAAAATTAATTAATTAATTAATTAAACAACTGCAAACATATTAGTGAAGTGCTTTTAAAATCTAAGTTATTTTGAGAGTGCCTGGGTGGCTCAGTGGGTTAAGCCACTGCCTTCGGCTCAGGTCATGATCTCAGGGTCCTGGGATCGAGTCCCGCATCGGGCTCTCTGCTCAGCAGGGAGCCTGCTTCCCTCTCTCTCTCTCTCTGCCTGCCTCTCTGTCTACTGTGATCTCTCTCTGTCAAATAAATAAATAAAATCTTTAAAAAAAAATAAAAATAAAATCTAAGTTATTTTGAGATCTATTTTATTATTATCAGTACCAAGAGATAAATTTAAATTAAAAATCTGATTCACTTAATGTGATTATGATAAATGAAGTTATTCAAAGTAATTCTGATAATTAATTAATCCAGAGTTTGAATTACAAAAGCCAACATTTTTTTCTTTAGGATTCAAGCTCACTTTCATACCTAAAGTACTAAAAAATATTTAAGTTGCTAAGAAGATACCAAAAAACTTGACTGACACATATATTCTGAGACAAAAGAGGTGTGATAAGCTCTTTCTACACTGTATTTCTTAACTTACATACAAACCACCACTTTCAAGCATTCATTTGTAATTCCAAACTCAGCCCAATATTTCACAGAAATGTTTTTAATATAAATCATAGAATCTTAGTGCCGATACAAAGAACCCTGGAAATGATTATCTAATCCCTTTATTAAAAAAAGGCAACACAGGCCCAGAGAGGTGAACTGTCACTGAAATAGATACTGGAAAAATTTGGAATTTAAATATGGTTTTCAGGATTTCAACACAAGAGCTAGATTAAACATGCCACTTACATGTAAATAGTGAGATTAACAAGTTAGTTCACAAAAAAAAAAGCTATTTACCCCACAGTGCAGCTGAAACATTTAGCAATTTAGCAATCCATGGGGAACAATGGTACTGCAGTAATCATTATCAGGGCAAGCCAGAAGTTATTATTCCCCGTCACTGAGAAGTTGTTTTTTTTTAAATAATTAATTTAGGGCTGAGTAAATTAAAAAATGATGGAATGGTCCATTAATACTTCTGAGATTCTTAGAGGAAACTTACAGGCTCTTACAGGGCTGATGGCCCTGGTTCTTTCACGTGCTACCTTTACCACATGAGTTAGGACTTTGGGTTTTGATGACAGCCATAGACTATCAATACGATTCAAAGCTTCTCAGGCATAATTCAGGTTGTTTGGGGCCCCTTCATTAACTGCCAACTCTTTAACTTAGGATCTGTATACCTGCCCTGAGAGCGCTACAAGAAACATACCCCGTATCACAGACGATGCAGCACTCAAGGCCACCAAATTTTATTTTCTTGAAATAGAAGATTTTGTATATAATTCTATAATTTTCCCCTCATTCTATTTGATCAGCTTTCCTCAAATCTTCTAGAGTGTTTCCTTTATTATCCAATTTAAATCACTGGATTTACATGTAAGAAATAATCGATAACACTCATGTCTCCTCCATCTTTACCTGTTTGGTGTGATCAACTCCTGGTTCTCCCATGATCTGAAGCCTTTTCCTGTTCTCTTTCCCATCTTCTTCCTCTAATTAGACTTGAGGCTGAAAACAGGATGATTGACCCCCTCATGATCATGCTGATGCTTCTCACACTAAAACAGGCAACTGTGCCTCAAGGAGGAAGTGGCTTCTCAGTTATCAACTTCAAGGGGTATCTTACAGTTAACAATATAAAGAAGCTACCATTTAGCCATTTTAAGTCTTCACTGTAATAGAACAGAATTTCCATATATAGTTACCACTGGATGAGATATATAAAGGCAGCACACGAGAAAGAAAATGTTTAATTCTCTTTAAAGTTGGAAACGCAAAGTGATTCAGGTAGCTTTTTCAGCAGACAGTGTGTTATTTTTCAAAATCTATTAAAGTTAATTACTTCATGAGTCTTAGAATTTGAATTTTGCGTGGTAACTGATTAAATGGGTAAAGCAACACTGTACATACCCTGAGTGGCGGTTGGAGGTAGTTTGAGGGTATTGTCTAACTTCTCCCAAAGGTAAGTTGGCCGAGGGATGCCTTCCTCTGAGCTACAGAGCAGGATGACATCGCTGCCGATATCCTGGGATCCTTGGATTTGGCAGTGTGGGGCAGAAGGGGGAACTACAATAGGAAGAATAAGGAATAAAGTATGCATTTACTGTAAGCCAACTGATGATATAGGAGACATCAACATTCAGTGCACTGGAATCCCAGATGACAATCTTTGTAGGACACACACCAGAAGACTATCCTGTGAGTGAAGCCCGTGGCTAGTCCTAGGTACAATTCAGGGGCTTGGGTATAGGTGCAGGGCCCACAGCCTCAGCTGGCAGGGGGTAAACATGTAAAAGAGGCTACACACCTTCATAATATTTTCAAGGAATCTTATGGTCTTGGTTTCACTCTCCTTCCTCTAAAGAAGAATGTTTAAGGTCCTTGATGCCCACAGACTGCCTTTAGAGATGTGAGTGAGAGCACCCATGCATGCAACAGCATGATTCCCAGTAGCTCAAGGCTGGAAACAGCCCAAGTGTCCATGGATGGTGAATGGATAAACAAAATGTGGTACGTACATACTATGAAATATTATTCAGCCTTGAATAGGAAGGGAATTCTGACACATGCTACGGTCATGGATGAACCTTGAGAATATTAAGCTAAGTGAAGTAAGGCAGTCATAAAAAGAAAATGATTCTACTTCTATGAGGCACCTAGAGTAGTCAAATCCATAGAAACAGAAAATAGAAAAATGGTTACCCACGGCTGGTAGGAGAATGAAACATTGTTTAATGAGCACAGAGTTTTAGTTTTGCAAGATGCAAAGAGTGCTGGAGATGGGCCTCCCCTCAACATGAACATGAAACACCACAGCACTATAGATTTGAAAACTGGCCAAGATGGCAAATTTTACGGTATGTGTCTTTTACCACAATCAAAAGATATTTTTAATTACTGCAAGAAGCCACTTTTAGAAAAGATAGTTCAAGAAAGAGCAACCACTGGCCCTGGCAGCTACTCTCCACACAGGGCTCTTTGTTACTTTACTAACAAAAACCAGACAGGCCTAAATTCTCCTTTATGCAGGGGAAAGTTAGAGGAAGGTTCAAGTATGTCTACTACTTGGTCGTAATGCAGTGGACATTTTAAGGCAGATAAGGATACAAAATAAAAAATTACCCGATAAGAGCACTAAAGGAAAAAATGTGGTGCTTTGCAGTAAGAATGCAAACAAATAAAAATATACACTAAGCCCATGGCCTGGAGTCTCATCCTGGGGTACATAGGAATTAAAGTTGAAATCCAAGTGATGATGTACTTATAATGCTAATGACTATTCAATAAATGTGTTCAACCTTTTAAAAAATTAACGTAAGAATACATAAAAGATAAGTGCAGTTGACAGAGGAACCAGGAAAGACAGCAGGTGGGGGAGAGAGAACAAGGAAAGGGTATAAGGTAGGAAAAGTAAAAAATCTCAGAGAATCCTAGTTGCTGTGATGGGGTAAACCACTGTCCTCCATTACTACCTTTGACGTTGCCACCATGAGACTGTAAAGGAAACCCAAAACAATTCTCTGGAGGTAGCATTAACTATAAGATAAATTAAGGTATTTTTTCTTCCTTTAAAAATTGAAAAAATAAACTTAGATAATGTGGGAAGACAGTTACCTAGCTTAGAGGTATAAACATCAGAAAAACACTGAAATTCTATTAGCACTCTGTATTTAGTACTCAAGCATTTTTAAATCTCCACATTTCATAAAAATTTCTGTATAATTAAAAATTCTATTTAATATAAATATAAAATATATAAAAATATGCATTTATATATAATACATATTTTGTATATAAAATATAAAAACAATATAATTAAAACTCTACAATCTTAAACAGATTACTGTATTTCTAGGATAGAAATCTCCAACCTGGTCCTTAGCTTTCTTATTTTGTTTGACGGCTAGGAAAACAAGACATCGAAGCTATAGCATATTGTCACCCACAGAGGGAAAATGGCAAAAAGCCCCATTACTGATAATCTCAAGTAACTCAACAACAGGAAGGAAAAGGAAGGGCAAGAATTTGCCAAGGAATAAGGGAGTAGATTCTGAGACATGGCTAGGATGGAGAAGAATCAAGAGCATCAGCTCAAATGAACTGAACTGAGCTGCTTCTCCCACAAGCATGCATTTAGGAAGCAGGGTTTTATTTCAGAGGCAGCAGAAGTGAGAAATACAACATGTTTAGAATGGACTTAATTTAGTATGAGATAGTCTAACTCTATGGTATAATGGGAGAAGCACCCATTTGAAACAAGACATCTACATTTTAATCTAAGCTTTATCGTTCATTATCTACACCACCTCGAAAAGGCCCTAGATCTGTATAGTCTCAGTATTAAGACCAAATTGATCATATAACTTATCATTCTCAGACTTTTGAGAGTAAAAGGGGGTATTACTGAAATTATACCAGGACATGAGATATAAGCCAAGAACTGTGGGGAGCCTACTCAGTGTTATGTAGACATGAAGTAATCATTTTCTCACATTAGCTGAAACTTCTGCTTTGTACTCAAAATAAATGATTCTTGGCTTAAGTGGCTCTAAATGGTAAGTGCTATCATTTAGTCCTATCATATCATAAGTGAGAGGCCACTCGTGACAGTATTTTACACCACCTTTCTCCACCTTCAGAGAAAATCATTTAAGAAGCTTCAGAGAACCACCAGAAGGAGAATGGGATGGGAAGATCATGTGTAAAAAAACAGAAAGAAGCAGAGTCCAGACAGGGCAGACAGGAGAGGAGACAGGAAAAAGACTCGAGCGGAGAGAAAGTGTAGAAGGATGGGCAGAAATAAATATGCTCAAGAAGAGAGACATACCGTAAGCAAAGCCAAGGTGCCTAGAACATCTTGTCACTCACCCAAAACTGTGAGACCGGTGACCCCAATGTTTCTGCCCCCTCTATCTGGAAGGTTGTTGACCAAACACTGGTAGGTGCCTGTATCTGAGAGCTGAGTGTTATTAATGAAGATAGAGACGTTGGTGGCTGGCATGGTGCCTGTAAATCCGACCCTACCATGGAACCGGGGGGCACCATCAAACATCTGTCCACCCTGATACAGGATGACCTGAAAAAGAAAGCAAAATAAATAAACAGGCCACTACAACCCCTTCTAGACACATGGTACATAACAGTAACTATCTGCTGGACAGTAGACTACACCAAACATTAGAAAACTTTATTTCTCATCTTAAGAGTTGTCACCCACTTTTTACTATAGCACCAGTGCATAGGTATATTCCGAGATTCTAAATTCTTATATCTCAAGTTGGAATAACACTGTTTCCTTGTCGAACTCATCACAGTATAGAAAATAACTTGAATGCAATCTTACTATCAGCCCACAAATATTTTTATTCAAATAATTCCAGAATAAAAAGTTTAAAAAATCAGCACTGCCATTCTCATGCTGACTAGGTGACAAAATGATAGATCATAGTTATAGCCTGAACATAAATGAATGTCCTAAAAGGAAGAAGAGTTGCAGGTCCGTGATTGCTCTTCTTTCATCAATTTCTATTATCAAAGTTAACTATTCATGAGACAGAACTCAGAATGATGTTACAAAAAGCCCTGTGGGCTGAGAATGAAAAACTTGGTTCTATTTCAGCTCCATCCGTAAATGTTTGGGTAACTACAGACAAGTCTTTCTTTGCCTCCTAAAGTGAAAAGGTTGAATAAAATGATCTTAAAGACTCAGTCTAATTATAATAAGTTCCATGGTTTGAAGAAACAAAAAAAGCTCCTATTAAATATACATATTTAAATTCAAATCAGAAAATTTACCTTATCAGATATTTTTAGGCAGTAATAAGCTTACTACTGAAGCAGAAAAGCTTCATAACAGTAATAAATTATCTTTGGGAATAAAGGTATAATCATGATTGCTATTCATTAATTTTTTGAACATCATTTTCTGCAATGGTCAATATAAATTATGGATCTTTTACCTGTAATTGGGTAGTAGCTTCTGTTTTCATGTACCCTAATTTTTTTTTTTAAAGGACATTTCTCCTTGTTTTGTCAGTTCTGCATCTGACCCCTTTCTAGGGGTGGGGAGTGTCCCTTGGCTTGAGTCTTTTTTTTTTTTAAAGATTTTATTTATTTATTCGACAGATCACAAGTAGGCAGAGAGGCAGGCAGAGAGAGAGAGAGGGGGAAGCAGGCTCCCCGCCGAGCAGAGAGCCCAATGCGGGGCTCGATCCCAGGACCCCGGGATCATGACCTGAGCCGAAGGCAGAGGCCTTAACCCACTGAGCCACCCAGGTGCCCCATGTACCCTAATTTATTTGAGACTCTTTGAGGCTGGCTAGTATGCCTAGCTGTGTTTATTTTAAAGCACTTGTGAAATAAGCCAAATAAAGCAAGTACTACTATCTAATTTTACTTCCTTAACATTATCACTGTCTCTCAAACATACTCTCATCCCCCTGGTCAGTGTCAGTCCCTTCCTGTCAAAGTATACTTTGCTTTTTTTGTCTTGGTATTTCCTATCAGCAATGCCTTTTGGAAAAATTCCAGGTTCCTACAAAAAATTCTCAGGAGTCCCTTGACATCTGTTAAAAAAAAAACAAAAACAGTCTCTTAAAAAGAGGATAACCTCTTCTGATAGTTGACTAATAATACAGAAGTAGGATTTAAAACAGCACAGGCTCACCGAAAGTACTACCTTATTCTAGAAATCAAATATGTACTCGGGATGCTTTTCAACCCATGTCTTCTGAAAAGATGAATGGTTGAGAGGTAGCATGGAATGGAACAGAAGTACCTGCTCAGGTTGGTTCGCATTGGAGAGAGGAATGACCATCCAAATGACATTGAGGTTAATGAGGGCAGCGCTGGTAGTGAAGGTACAGGGCAGGACTGCCGTCTGGCCCCGGGCCACCTGGATACTCCCAGGACTCTCGGAGACTTCCAGGGAAGCTGCGACACCTGCAGAGGGAAGAAGAAAGGTTATGTTCTCACACTTTGCCAACAGACCAAACCTCTTGAGAAAACTTCTGCGTGTTACACTATTCGGAATGTAAGCAGACTAACATAACAGTCTTACTGAACAACTACTGACCAATCACTGACTCAAAATAATAAAAACTGTTCACCCCTTTTTCTCTTAGAAACCACAAATGAAAAATTTCAGCAGCTACTTACTTTATTTTGTAAGAAAGTAAGTAGCTGCTATTTGGCGAGATTCAAATACAAGATGGGAGAAGAAGACTGATAGGGTTTGAGCAAAACTAGCAATGCTGAGGAGGGATGAGAAACCGATTTTTTTTTAAGAGCATCATTATAATAGCGCACTTGAAATTAAATGTTTACACATAAATCTAACAAATTCTATGTAAGATTTATATAATAAAAATCATAAAATGCTAATGAAAGGAATCAAATACGACCAAAAATGGACAGATATGCAATGTTCATGGATTAACAAATTCCATTCTGTCTAAACTGATCTATAGAGTCAGAGAAATCCCATCTAAAATCCCAGCAACTACTTTTTGTAGCTATTGATGAACAAATTCTAAAATGGAAAGGCAAAAAATTCTAACATGGAAAGGCAAAGAACTAGAATAGCCAAAATAATATTGAAAAATAAGAAAAAATTTGGAGAATTCACACTATCTGATTTCAAAACTTGCTACAGAGCTATAGTCATCAAGACAGTGTGGAACTAGGATTAAGGATAGATCACCAGGAAAATGGCACAGGATTGAGAGTTCTGAAGTAAACCGTTATATTTTTAGTAAAATGCTTTTCAACAAAGATATAAGACAATTAAATGGGGGAAATAGTCTTCAATAAATGGTGTTGGAACAATTCGTACTAATATGCAACAAAATAACTCAGACCCTTACCTCAAGCATACACAAAAATCAACTCAAAATGTTATCACAGACCTAAAGGTAACAGCTAAAGCCATAAAACTTCTAGAAATAAACAAAGGAGAAAATCTTTGTGACTATGGTTTAGTCAAAGAAGTCTCAGATAAGTCACCAGGACCATAAATCATGAAAGACAACAATTAACAACCTGGATTTCTTTAAAATTTTAAAAAACTTCTGTGCTTCAAAAGATTTAATTAAGAAAATAAAAAGCCAGGGTACAGGCTGGGGGAAAGCATCTATAATTCACACATCTGATAAAGGACTCAAATACAGAAAATATAGAGATTATAGCTCAATAACGAAAAGACAACCCAATATTAAAATGAGTAAAATATTGGAGTAAATGTTTCAAAAAAGTAATAAGCACATGGAAAGATGCTCAACATTATTACTCACATTAGGAAACTGCATATTAAACCACAATAAGATGTCGTTACATAGCACTGGAATGGCTGTCATCAAGACAAAACCAAGTTGTTACAAGGAGGTAGAGTAACTAGAATCCTCATTCTCTGCTGGTAAGACTGTAACATAACCCAGAAATTTCACCCCGAGGGATCTACCAAATACAGTGAAAATACATGTCACACTAAGACCATTAACGTTCATGGTAGCATTACTGAACAGAAATAATACAAATATCCATCACCTGTTTAGTGGACAAAGTGAGGTATACCCATACAGTGAAACATCACTTGGGGGAAAAGAAAACCACAAACTACTGATACAACATGGATGAGCTTCTCAAAAACCGTTTTGCTAAATGTTAAGAAGCCAGATACAAAAGACTATATACTGTATGACTCTATTTACATGAAATGTCCAGGAAAAGCACATCTAAAAAGGAAGCAAATTAGTGGTTGCATGGGGCTAGAGAGGAGAGATGAGGAATTGATGCAAATACGTTGCATGGAACTTTCCTAGGGTGATGAAAAACTTCCAAAACTGGATTGTTAGATGGTTGTACAACTCTATAAATTTCCAAAAAATAACTGAATTTTAAATGTGTGAATTTTGTGGAATGTAGAGTATACCTCAATAACACTGTTAAAATTCAAAAAAGAAAATAGTGATCTACCAGAGCCAAATCCTGGGAAGTGCAAATCAATTGCTATCTCTTCTAAAAAGAATGTCTGTGCCCCTGGGACTATAGAACAGTATAGGACTAACAGGAGATTAAAATAGGTCAGGGATTATCCAACAGAGAAGCTACTCTAATCATGAAAAATACATCAAGCCCATGGTGGTATCTCAAACTGTTTACTTTGAAGTGATATTATCTTAATTCTCCAAAAAAAAGCAACACAATAACAGCTGGTATAATTACAATTAGTTTAAAAAAATAAATCTACATAACACCTTCCTTCTATAGAATCTCATGTTCTTCACATATAGTCTGGTGATTTCTCAGGAGTTAAATTTACAGGATAAAACATTTCATAAAATAAGCCATCTGTGATAGGATACAAAGCAGTTGATAACATCAGGAAAAGTCCCTAAGGAAAATAATATTAGGGAAAGTCTCTAAGTTTCCAAAAGGAAAACTGAAAGAACCTCAAGCATTAAGAGGCAGACAGGGGAGGTTTATCATGGAACAGGCAAGGAACTAGGGAATAAGTCATCTTAAAGGGTAGAAGAGGGTTAGGGGAGTCTGTCTGTTACTATGATTAAATAAATGCCACTGGAGATGTTTAGATGGCTAATATAAACTGAGAATGAAAGAGAAAGATGCTGATGGGAAAACTGCCAAAATGAGACAGGGGTAAGTAAAGGAAGAGTGATTTTCTAGGCCAGGGTGGGAGCTGAGGGGAGGGGAGCAGGTCTGCCCGCAGAGAGCAGGCCCGGGGGTGGAAGAAGCTAGCCCACACTGACTTCATCTACGTCGCGTTTCACAGATTAACTCTGAAATCTCAAGTACTGAGGCGGGTATAGAAGAAATAGTTGAGATGAGAGAAATGTACAGGGCTCACTGCGCCCACCACGTCACCAAGAGGTTATGATAAGGGCAGTACCAGATGCCGATAGCTGATGACAACTAGCGTGGCAACCACAGCTCCTAGCACACAGACGCCAAGCCCCACAGTAAGCGCTACTTACAAACATGCGAGCATGACGCACACACTCATTTGGGTCCACACCCAATTCCTTTCCTTAGTAACCTCCTACTCATCCTTCCAATCAGCTCAAGTGTTACTTTTCACAAAGGAGCCTTTCCTGGCCCCCCAGCCTAGGTCAGGGTCTCATAAGGCACTGTTCCTTCCATTCTGAGCACTATCCAAACTTGCAACCATACTTTCCTTAGTTTTTATATTCATTTCATTTCATTATCTAACATATTTTTACCAGTATACTGTAAGGTCTATTGAGAACTCCATTATTTTTTAAATTAATATTATGTTCAGTTAACAAGCATATAGTACATCATTAGTTTCAAATGTAGTGTTCAATGATTCATTAGTTGTGTATAACATATTATGCTTAGTGCTCATCACAACACGTGCCCTCCTTAGTACCCATAACCTGGTTAACCCATCCCCCCACCCCATCCCTTCTGTAACCCTGTTTGTTTCCTGGAATCCAGAGTCTCTCATGCTTTGTCTCCCTCTCTGATTTCTTCCCATTCAGTATTCCCTCCATTCCCTGTGGTCCTCCACACTATTCCTTATGTCCACATTAGAGTGAAACCATATCATTGTCTTTCTCTGCTTGACTTATTTCACTTATAATAATCCCCTCCAGTCCCATCCATGTCCATGCAAATGGTAGGTATTCATCCTTTCTGATGGCTGAGTAACATTCCATTGTATATGTGAACCACATCTTTCTCCATTCATCTATTGAAGGACTTCTAGGCTCCTTCCACAGTTTAGCTATTGCAGACAATGCTGCTATGAACATTGGGGCACATGTGCCCCTTCTATCTGTGGTGTAAATACCTAGGAGTGCAACTGCAGAGTTGTAGAGTAGCTCTATTTTTTAACATCTTGAGGAACCTCCATAATGTTTTCCAGAGTGGCTGTACCAGCTTGCATTCCCACCAACAGTGCAAGAGGGTTCCCCTTTCTCCACATCCTCACTAATATTTGTTGTTTCCTGCCTTGTTAATTTTTGTTATTCTAACTGGTGTAAGGTGGTATCTTGCTGTGGTTTTGATTTGTATTTCCCTGATGGCCAGAGATTTTGAACATTTTTTCATGTGTCTTAGCCATTTGTATGTCTTCTTTGGAGAAATGTCTATTCAGATATTTTGCCCATTTCTTGACTGGATTGTTTTTTGGGTGTTGAGTTTGATAAATTCTTTATAGATCTTTACAGATACAAGCCCTTTATCTGTAATGTCATTTGCAAATATCTTCTCCCATTTCATGGGTTGCCTCTTAGTTTTGTTAATTATTTCTTTTGCTGTGCAGAAGCTTTGTATCCTGACAAATTCCCAAAAGCTCATTTTTGTTACTGCTAACCTTGCCTTTGGAGACGTGTCTTGAAAGAACTTGCTGTGGCTGAGGTTGAAGAGGTTACTGCCTATATTCTCCTCTAGGATGTTGATGGATTCCTGCCTCACAATGAGGCCTTTTATCCATTTTGAGCTTATCTCTGTGTATAGTATAAGAGAATGATCCAGTTTCATTCTTCTGCATTGGCTGTCCCAATATTCCCAGCACCATTTATTAAAGAGACTGTCTTTTTTCCATTGTATATTCTTTCCTGCTTTGTCGAAGATTAGTTGACCATAGAGTTGAGGGTCCATTTCTGGGGTCTCTACTCTGTTCCATTGATCTATGTGTCTGTTTTTGTGCCAATACCATGTTGTCTTGATTATAACAGCTTTGTAATCTAGCTTGAAGTCAGGAATCATGATGCCCCCAGTTTGGTTTTCTTTTTCAACACTCCCCTGGTGATTCAGGGTCTTTTCTGGTTCCACAAAAATTTTAGGACTGTTTGTTCCAGCTCTGTGAAAAATGTTGATAGTATTTTGATAGGGATTGCACTGAAAGTGTAGATTGCTCTGGGCAACATAGACATTTTCACAACGTTTATTCTTCCAATCCATGAGCATGGAATATTTTTCCATCTCTTTGTGTCTTCCTCAATTTCTTTCAGAAGTGTTCTGTAGTTTCTAGAGTATAGATCCTTAACCTCTTTGGTTAGGTTTATTCCCAGGTATCTTGTGATTTTTGGTGCTATTGTAAATGGAGTCAATTCCTTAATTTCTATTTCTTCAACTACATTGTTAGTGTATAGAAATGCAACCGATTTCTGGGCATTGATTTTGTATCCTGCCACATTGCTGAACTGCCATATGAGTTATAGTAATTTGGGGGTGGAGTGTTTTGGATATTCCGCATAAAGTATCACATCATTTGTGAAGAGAGAGAGTTTAACTTCTTCTTTGCCAGTTTGAATGCCTTTTATTTCTTTTTGTTGCCTGATTGTGGAAGCTAGGACTTTTAGTACTATGTTGAAAAATAATGGTGAGATGGGCATCCCTGTCATGTTCCTGACCTTAAAGGAAAAGCTCTCAGTTTTTCTCCATTGAGAATGATATCTCTGGTGGGCTTTTCATGGATGGCTTTTATGATATTGAGATATATTCTCTCTATCACTATACTTTGAAGAATTTTAATCAGGAAAGGATGCTGTATTTTGTCAAATGCTTTTTCTGCATCAATTAAGAGGATCATACGGTTCTTGTCTTTTTCTTTATTAATGTGCTCTATCAGGTTGATTGATTTCCAAATGTTAAACCACACTTGCATCCCAGGAATAAATCCCACCTGATCGTGATGAATAATCCTTTTAATGTACTGTTGGTTCCTATTGCCTAGGATCTTGTTGAGTATTTTGGCATCCATGTTCATCAGGGATATTGGTTTGTAAATCTCCTTTCTGAGGGGGTCTTTGCCTGGTTTGGGGATCAGGGTAATGCTAGCCTCATAGGTAATGCTAGCCTAATACCGAGTTTGGAAGTTTTCCTTTCATTTCTACTTTTAGAAACAGCTTCAGTAGAATAGTTATTATTTCTTCTTGAATGTTTGGTAGCATTCCTCTGGAAAGCCATTTAGCCCTGGACTCCGGTTTGTGTTTTTTTAAGATTTTATTTATTTGACAGAGAGAGAGAGATCACAGGCAGAGAGAGAGAGAGGCAGGCGGAGAGAGAGGGGGGGAAGCAGGCTCCCCGGTGAGCAGAGAGCCCGATGCGGGGCTTGATCCCAGAACCCTGGGATCATGACCTGAGCCGAAGGCAGCTGCTTAAGCAACTGAGCCACCCAGGTGCCCCTGGACTCCTGTTTTTTGGAGGTTTTTGATTACTGCTTCAATTTCTTTACTGGTTATTGGTCTATACAGATTGTCTATTTCTTCCTGTTTTAGTCTTGGTAGTTTCTAAGTTTCCAGGAATGCATCAGTTTCTTCCAGATTGCTTAATTTGTTTGCATATAGTTGTTGGTAATAATTTTTAATAGTTGTTTCTATTTCCTTGGTGTTAGTCATGATCTCTCCCCTTTCATGCATGATCTTATTGATTTGGGTCCTTTCCCTTTTCTTTTGGATAATTCTGGCAAGAGGTTTATCGATCTGAATTCTTTCAAAGAACCAGCTTCTAGTTTCATTGATCTATTCTTCTGTTTTTCTGGTTTTTATTTCATTGATTTCTGCTCTAATCTTTATTATTTCTCTCTCCTACTTGGCTTAGGCTTTATTTGCTGTTCTTTCTCCAAGTCCTTCAGGTATAAAGTTAGCTTGTACTTTTGTGATTTTTCTAAGGTTTTAAGAGAGGCTTGGATGGCTATGTACTTCGCTCTTTGGACAGCCTTTGCAGTATCCCATAGGTTTGAGAAAGATGTATTTTCATTCTTATTAGTTTCAATGAATTGCTTAAGTTCTTCTTTAATTTCCTGACTGACCCAATCATTCTGTAGCAGGATGCGCTTTAACTTCCAAGGGTTTGAGTTCCTTCCAAATTTCTTCTTGTGGTTGAGTTCCAGGTTCAAAGCATTGTGGTCTGAAAACATGCAGAGAATAATCTCTATCTTTTGGTATCAGTTGAGACCTGATTGTGACCCAGTATGTGGTCTATTCTGGAGAAAGTTCAATGTGTACTGGAGAAGAATGAGTATTTTATTGTTTTAGGGGGTAATGTTCTGTATATATCTATGAATTCTATCTGGTTCAATGTGTGTTTCAAAGCTCTTGTTTCTTTGTTGATCTGCTTAGATGATCTGTTCATTGCTGTAAGTGGAGTGTTGAGATCTCCTACTATTAATGTATTATTATCAATGTTTTTTTATTTTGGTTATTAATTGGTTTATATAATTGGCTGTTCCCATGTTGTGGGCATAGATATCTACAATTGTTAGATTTTCTTGTTAGATAGATTCTTTCTTTAAGTATGATATAGTGTCCCTCTACATCTCTATGTTCTTTGGTTTAAAATCTAATTTGTCTGATATGAGGATTGCTACCCCAGCTTTCTTTTGAGATCCATTAGAGTAGTAAATTGATCGCCATCCCCTCACTTTCAATCTGGAGGTGTCTTTAGGTTCAAAATGAGTCTTGTAGATAGCATATGGACGCTCCTGGTTTTTCAGCCAATCTGAAACCCTGTGTCTTTTCATGGGATCATTCAGCCCATTTACATTCAGGGTAACTATTGAAAGATATGAGTTTAGTGCCATTATATTGCCTGTGAAGTCCCTGTTTCTATAGATTTTCTCTGTTTCTTTCTGATCTATGTGACTCTTGGCATCTCTCTTCATTTACTGACTCCCCCTTAATAGTTCTTGCAGGACTGTCTTGCTGGCTGGTTACACATTCTTTTAGTTTCTGCCTGTCCTGAAAGCTCTTTATCTCTCCATCTATTCTGAACAACAGCCTTACTGGATAGAGTATTCTTGGCTGCATGTTGTTTTCATTTAGTACCCTGCATATGTCTTGCCAGCCCTTTCTGGCTTGCTAGGTTTTTGTGGACAGGTCTCTTGTTATTCTGATGTTCCCCTTCCATATGTAAGGAACCTCCTCTCCTGGCTATTCTCAGAACAGTTTATTTGGCTGTAAAATTTGCAAGCTTCACTATTATATGTCAGGGTGTTGATCTATTTTATTGATTTTAGGAGGGGTGCTCTCTGCTGCTTGGACTCAAATTCTTGTTTCCATCACCAGATTAGGGAAATTCTCAGCTATGATTTGCTGAAATATACCTTCTAGCCCTCACTCTCTCTACCCCCTCAGGGATCCCAATAATTCTGACACTGGAAAGTTTCATGCATCATTAATTGCTCCAATCCTTTTCTCGTGCTACTGGCAGCCCATCTCTGTTTTCCTCAATTTCCTTCCTTTCCATCAGCTTATCTTCTAGAACACTAATTCTTCTGCCTCATTTACCCTGGCTGTTAGAGTAACCAGTTTAGACTGCATTTCATTCATAGCATTTTTTTAATTCGGTCTGATTAGATCTCATTTCTGCTCTCAAAGATTCTGTATTGTCACTATTGCTTTTTTCAAGCCTAGCTATTGACTTTATAATTGCTAGCCTGAATTCTACCTCTGATATCTTCTCTTATACATATCCATTAGTTGTGGACATTGTCTCTGGTTCTTTTCTTTGTTGAGAGTTCCTCCTCCTAGTCATTCTGTCGAGGGATAATTGAGTGAATGAGTGGAGTCCAAAATATCAACCAACACCCAAGCAAGATGCATCCTAGCAAAATCCAGAGTGGTTGGAAGCCACCACCATAAAACAAAGCCAAAATGAAACACAAGAATAAAATTTAAAAATTAAAACAATTTTTATAAAGGAAGGGAGAGATGGGGCTACAATCTCTCAGTGTTGACAAAGCAGTCTTCAGTTGTTCTTGGGTGTATTTTGGTCTGTGTGTTAGAGGACACTATGTCCCAAAATTACAATGAAAGGAAAGCTTGTATATATAAAGGTAAAATTGAATAGAGTGAAAAAAGGGACTAAAATAAATCATCTATCTATAAAAGTATATATGTGTGGAAAAAAAAGAAGTTTAAAAGCAACTATGAAATATAAGTTGATATAATAAACATCTAATTGAAATGAGAAGGTAGAAAGAAAAACAGAAGAAGTGTAAGAAAAAAAGAATTTCATCTGAAAATAGATAAATCATGAAGCCCACCTAGGGCTCAATATACAATTTACCTTGGTGTTGGGATTTTACAGGCTTATGGGATCCATAGGATTGTCATCCACCTTTTCTTCCAGCCTGTCTTCTGCGGGAGGGGCCTGAGCACTGTTTCTCAGGTAACCCTGCCTGTATAGAGTTGCCCCACCCCCTGTCAGGGGGATGGGCTCAGTGGAAACAGGTCTTCCGTTGTGGCTTTTGTTCCCTGGGGTGCTTTCCATGCCTCTTCAGAGGATCAGAACAAAAATGGCCACAGCCAACCCTCTGGCCCAGAGCAGAAAATCTGTAGTCTTCCTTTTTTAATAAACCTTCTGGGACAAACGGTCTCCACCTCTATATGCTCCGCTGAAAACCACAGCCACCAGCGGACTCTGCCCACAGCAACTCTCTCAGAGGTTGTCCCAGGGCCCCCCGAGTACCACTGCCCTTTGTGACTCCAAAATCAAGAGGAGCCACTGGCTCTTGCACATCCCCGAAGCTCCTAGATCATGTCTGGGTGCCACTTTTTTTTTTTTTTTTTAAAGATTTTTTTTTTAATTTGACACACAGAGAAAGAGAGATCACAAGTAGGCAGAGAGGCAGGCAAAGAGAGAGAAGGGGAAACAGGCTCCCTGCTGAGCAGAGAGCCCAATGTGGGGCTCAATCGCAGGACCCTGGGATCATGACCTGAGCCAAAGGCAGAGGCTTAACTTTTTTTCCGCCCTCCCACCCCCCAAGGCTTTCAAAGAACCTTTATTTGACCATTCTTTTTTTTTTTTTTTTAAGATTTTATTTATTTATTTGACAGAGAGAGAGATCCCAAGTAGGCAGAGAGGCAGGCAGAGAGAGGAGGAAGCAGGCTCCCCACTGGCAGAGAGCCCAACTTGGGGCTCGATCCCAGGACCCTGGGATCACGACCCCAGCCCAAGGCAGAGGCCCAACCCACTGAGCAACTCAGGGGCCCCATTTAACCATTCTTGAAGCGGTTACATACAAGTACAATCGGACAGACGACTGGACCTCAGAGTCCTCCTGGACCCCTGAAATACAATTCAGGAGGCCAGAATAGGTCCCACCCAAAATCAACCCAATTAATTACACACACCCTGCCGCTCAGCCTCTACCCAGAAATCCAGATAAAAACGTTTTAAATAATGAACAGCCTGGTTGGTTTGCAGCCTGAATCTTGGTTTATTTAATAGCAGTCAAGAAGTATACTGTAAATAAACATCATGATGACTGATTAATTAACATCATCATTCATTATAAATACCAACCAGGTTAAATAATACTAGTTTACTATCCTTCCCCCTTTTGGATGAGGGTTAAGAGTCTTCTTTTTCTGGAAGTCATTTTCATGAATAATAGCTTTTAGTGTTTTTTTGTTACCTTTTCCTTCACCCATTGTACCCAAGACTCCTTTCTCCCATCCAAGTACTAACCAGGCCCGACCCTGCTTAGCTTCTGAGATCAGACGAGATCGGGCGCGTTCAGGGTGGTATGGCCATAGACCCAAGACTCCTTTCTGTAAACAGAATGAGGACCTGGGGCCCTGGCAGCAAGCTTTCCCATTCATTCTGGGGTTAACTCAAAATTTTTTTTAGAGTTTGTCCCCTTCCAACATTTGCAAAACAATCTCCCCTGTGCTAGGCTCTCTCAGGCTAGATACCTTTGAGCTACTTTAAAGCCCATTCTGGGGCACTACTGCTCTGTGCTCTTTTGCCTGGTCACAGGCACAGGTTTCAGATATTTTCAGGATGCTCAAGAGAATGATTCTCGACCACCCGGCTTATGGTTTATGGAGATGAGTCACTTCCTGGGCTCACTGACCATAACCTGCTTCTGTCTCCACTGCTCAGGCACTCTACCAGGTCAGGAACCCCCTTTGGCTCTGTGGTTGCTCCTATCCCAATACCACAATACCCTACCTAGAATTCTGCGTTTTCATTTCCAGAGTCCCTTTCAGAGAGAGATATCTCTCACTAGAGCAGATTTCAAAGAGTTCCAATTTAAGCTCTGGTGTTACATCACTTTCCAGGAGCCAGCTTATGGAGGCTCCCTCCCCCTTCTGTTTATCTTCTAATATCTCCCCGCAGATTTGCGACTCCACACATCCTACCTTGCAAAAAGCAGCTGCTTTTCTGCTTATAGAGATCCAGATGTATATTCTTACATCTCAGGCTGATTTTGTAGATGTTCAAAATGGTTTGATATCCAGCTAAACTGAGGGGACCAGTTGAAACAGGGTCCCCTACTTCTCCACCATTTTGCTTCCTCTGAGAACTCCATTACTTTAAGCACTGAATTAAGAACTCAATAAATACATGTTACTGAATTGACATAATTTAATTCCTTCAGTTTCCACATAAAAGCCTACATATCATATCTGTCTAGACTGCCAAAGGTCTTAAGATCAGGACCTGTGTCTTCTGCATTCTAATACAGTATGTTTTCTACCATGTCAAATTCTTCCACAGATCATATCTTGGAAAATAAATTATAATGTTATCACATCTATTACAATTAGAGTGAGAGGTTACTTCCTTACCAATAAAACTGATACTAAGCAACAGAAGCTCAATTTACCTATAAATATCTCTCTTCTACTCTCAGTCTCTTTTAGACAGAAACATTTAACATAAAAAGGCTGTTACATTCTTTAACTACTAGGATTCTCTATGGAAAAGAATTTTAAAAGATAGTCATCCAAGACCCTACAACATTATCTATTAAGATATAAGATGCCAAAGCACGTGGTACAACAAACTGTCCTAAAGGACTCATGTAAAGAAAATGACTGAAAACTGGCTGCCTAACTTTCAGAACTACACTGGGGAATAAATAGGTCAAGAGTAAACATCTATAGAGAGACTCTGAGTAGGTTTCCTTGTAGAACTTGGTGAACTACAAGTCCCAGCCCTTTCCTACCCAAACAACAGGGCCTACATTCCTGGAATATGTCAGGGACAAGGACATCTGAGAGCTCCCAACGATCAGATGTGAACACAAGAAGAGCCGGTGCAGGGCCACCTTCGATTCTGTCCTAAGAGGGCTCGCTGATGAGACCTCACTAGAAGGAAGCTGGGGGTAGACCTCTGAACTCATAGAGGGTGGATCACTGGCATCCTGGAAACCACACATATATTTCTATCTGTTAGTTGAGATTTTTCTGGTTTTGCTTTATTTCTAAACTCAGAGTGATCTGAGAAGTTGTGCAACCTGCTTAAGTTTTCATGTAGGAAAAGGAAAACTGGATCTTAAATAAACTTTAAGGGATCTGGAAGACAAAGCTGCTTTGGGATTGTGTCTCAGAATTCCTATTTAACATACTGACTAAACTGAGTACAATAGAAAATTTCTTAAAAAGAGTAAGAAGGAGGGAAATGGGTATTTTTCACATTTTAAATGATTAAATTTTTTCTATCTTATTAAAGAAACAACTAAAAACCCTATTTCCTTTTAGAGTGTATTTCCATGTTTGAAATTCTAGGCAAGAATTTAAACTTTAATGTTAAATATTAGATTAAAAATTCATTTAAAATACCTTAGAATTTGCAATATTTACATGAGAAATGCATAACTAAGGAGCTGGTTTGGCAGCATTTTGCAAGCTTGAATCTTTTTTAGCACTTTCACCCAAGAAAAATTAAGTAAACTCATGAATTCTGAATGACGCTAAGCAATTAAATAAGAAAGACATAAAGCACATGGCCCTGTTTCCTCTGAGGAGCCGAAATCATAAATAACAGTTTTCTATACTCTTTCTTTAGGCCCCTGTTTCCCAAGATTTAAAGCCAAAAGAAATTCACACTTTTCTTAGACCAAGAATTACCCATCAGAGGAGAAGAAACTGGCAGCAGAGAATCCTCAGAAGTCTTCAGAGGGACCATCCACACTACACAGTAGCCAAGAGAACAGACAAAAGACATTTTACAGTGACCTGCAGACTGAAGGAACATGAAATGTCCCTTGCAAATCCGTCAGAGCCAGAACACCTAAAATTCAGGAGAAGGACAGGCACAAGCAATCCAACTGAGATTTTATAACAGAGTATTCACTACTGTCTGAAGCATGTACTCCTATTTCAGGATTAGCCCAACCGCCAGCCTACTTCCCTCTGGGAGTATAGTCAACAAAGAACCAAAAAGATGTGATGGTAATTTGGGAGGACTATGTTGTCCTGTCACCCCTAATATTAATATCAGCACTCACAAAATGCTAATTGGCTTATATGATTCCCCTATGATTTCATAAGTGCTGTTTCCTACATATAAAAAATGCAAAATTCATTTAACCTATGCAAATTCAGTTCCATATTTCCATGAGACTAAAATAAATTTTAAAAAATAAGAATTCTACACTCCTTGTTTTCTAAAGGAAACTATGGAATACCACAGATCTTAAATATTATAATGATTTTTAAAACAAACAAATCACTTTCTTTTCACACTGTAAGCAAATTCTAATTAGATGAAAAAACCTACTATTATAATTTTATTATATGGGGTTTGTTTTTTTTTTTTAATTTATTTGTCAGAGAGAGAGGGAGAGAGATAGAGAGAGAGAGAGAGAGAGAGAGCGCGCACAGGCAGACAGAGTGGCAGCCAGAGGCAGAGGGAGAGGGAGAAGCAGACTCGCTGCTGAGCAAGGAGCCCGATATGGGACTCGATCCCAGGACGCTGGGATCATGACCTGAGCCGAAGGCAGCCGCTTAACCAATTGAGCCACCCAGGCGTCCCAGTATTATATGGTTTTTTAAAACTGCCATCTGAACTAAAAAATAATGTTTGTGCTAGTTGACATTAAATTATATTTTGGCCATCAAAACAGTATTAAACTAAATGAAGAGTAAATATCTGTTAATTTGATCAATGTAGATGGCTTTATTACGCGCTGGTCATCTACATTAATCAATTTGTAGGATCAGTGCCAAATCTCTACTTCATTTGATGCTATATTAAACGATAAACTTGATTGTTGGTATACAAGAGCAAGCTACTGTAAAATTATATCCTTATCTTCTGGCTAAAGCAGGGAATACTCCCACATAGTCTATGACTCATGGTATTCCAGTCTTGTATTTCCATGGTTTTATGGTTCTCCCCTTCAGGTCTTATTACAGTGCCTTATCATTAACTTCTCCTTTTCAACCAGAAACATTCCTTGAGAACCATACCAAGGCCAAACAGCATGGTAGGAGACCTAGTTATTGAGATTATTTCCTCAGAGCAGAACCCAAGATGAGACAGAGGGAGCCCAAAGCCCTGTACCCAACCAATGCTCATGGTCTACATTATCACTCCCCTTTGTCACTTTTCAAATAATCAAAAAGTATATACATCTGCATATTTGGCCCCGTCATGCCAAGCCATAACTGTTATGTGAGTGATTTACTCAACAATAGCTCCTAGCACTTGAGGTGAACTTGATCACAATCACCTACAGCAAGTCTCCCATTATTACTGACCCCTCCTGATTACATATCTGACTTTAGCAATAGGTATTTAAGAATTCTCTTACAGGGGTGACCACAGCTTGACAAGGTCAGATCATTCACATACATACTTTATTTGGCCCATATTATATGACTCACTCGAACTCTTTAAATATTTTGAATAACTTACAATTAAATAACACAAAATTCTAACAGATTACCACTTGTCTTGAAAAACTATAAACGTTAGTTAACATTGGACCCGCATTTCACATGACAATTAGTGCTGCCCCTATTAGACAAAGCATGAACTCTCCATATTGCCAGAATCCCCACAATCCCCAAACCCCTATTACTCTACAATATGGCCCACTTTACTCAGTTAGGACATCCACCCAACTCTTGTGGGCATCTGTCTTTGCAAACCCTTTTGTAAAACTGAGTGAGTTATATGATTATAATTAAGTGTTTAAAGAAGCAAGACACAAAACCAGAACCAGGTTTTGCAATTATGATGGGACATGATATTATGACAGCTATCAAGACCACACAATTCCCTTCAGAGAAAGCTAATGAGACAATTCCTTACATGGATTACCATGGTTTGTGACACAGGATCTCATTCACATCTTGGCCACAAGTGTTTGCACCAGGAATGGGCACCTGACCAAAACTGTCACCTACAGACTGGACAGTTGTTTGAGAGATAATTGTCAGAAGACCTTTGTCAAAAGATACTACACTACCAAATACAGTGGTGCCTGGCAAATCCAATAGGACCTTCCTTCTTGGTGGGGAGTTTGAAAAAGCAGCAGCATGTGAAGAGAGAGAAGCTAGGTCACTAAAGTAGGAATAAAGAAGGACATTAAATAATGAGAAAGGGGTCAATTCATCAAGGACATAATGGTCCTGTGTATATACCTAATAACAGGGCCTCAGTACATAAATCAAAAACTTATAGAATTGAAAGGAGAAAAAGAAAAATACCAATCATAGCTGGAGATTGGAACACTCTTCTGTCATTAACAATGACATAGAACAAATTCATAGAGTAGGTAAAAGTCAGTAAAAAAAAAATCAGTAAAATACAAGAGACATAAACAACATTACTAATAAATAATTTAACATAACTGAGATTTTTAGGACGCTCTACTCAACATCTTGGAATACACATTATTTTCTAGCATACAGAAATATTCACCAAGATAGACCATATTCTGAGTTACAAAATAAACTTTAACAAATTTAAAGGAGTTAAAATCATACAAAGAATGTGAATCAAATTAAAATTGAATGATAGGAAGAAACCTATAAAATTATCAAATAGTCATGAAAATCCACTTCTAAATACTTCAAAGGTGAAATTACAAGGAAAATCAGAAAATACTTTGAATTACATGAAAATGAACATGGAACATATCAAAATTTATGAGAAGCAAGGACTACTTAGAGAAAAAGTTGTAGCATCTAAATGCTCATATAAAAAGAAGGCTTATAATCAACAACCCAAACATCCATTTTAAGTAAAACAAGGGAAGCCTGGGTGGCTCAGCTGGTTAATCATCTGCCTTTGGCTTAGATCATGATTCCAGAGTCCTGGGATCAAGTCCTGCATCAGGATCCTTGCTCAGAAGGGAGCTTGCTTCTCCCTCTGTCACTAGCCCCCTGCTCATGCTTTCTTTCTCTGACAAATAAATAAATAAGATCTTTTTTAAAAAGAAAGTAGAACAAATTAAATCAAAAGCAAGTCGAAAGAAGAAATTAAGAGTAGAATTCAATGAAAATGATAAATCAATGAAATCAAAAGCTACTTCTCTGAGAAGGTCATTAAAATTGATATATCTCTAACCAAACTGTTCAAGAATGGAAAAGAGAAGATACAAGTATTAAAGAAGGGATATAACTACAGATACTAAAGACAGTGAAAGAATAATGAAAGGATATTATAAATAACTTTATATATAACATACATTATATATATAATAAATAACTTTATGCTAACATATTTGGTAACAGAGATGAAATGAACAAATGCCCTGAAAGACACAAAATAGCAAAGCTCACTCTAACAGAGATGGCTTGAAGAGCCCTTTGACCATTAAAGAAAATTAATTTTATCTGCAGTTAAGCATCTGCCTTTGGCTCAGGTCGGGATCCCAGTGTCCTGGGATCCAGCCCCACATAGAGCTCCCTGCTCAGTGGGGAATCTGCTTTTTCCTCTCCCTCTGCCCCTATGTGTGCACGGGCTCTCTCTCTCTCTCTCTCTCAAATAAACAAAATCTTTTTTAAAAAATGAGTATTCATTATAGAATATTAATTTTAAAAATTCTTCAGGGAAGAGAAGGAACTTCCACAAACTGGTAACAAGCATCTATAAAACAAAACAAAACAACAGCTAACATCATATTAATGATACAAAGACAACTTATACTAAATGGATAAGTTGTTTTCTTTTTACGATCAGAAACAGATGCCTGCTCTCACCAGGTCTATTCAACAAGGGAGGTCCTGGCCATTGCAGTTAAGACAAGAGTAAGTGGGAAAAGGCATATAAATTGGAAAGAATAAAAAGTAAAATTGTATTTATCTGTAGATAAAACAACCATCTACATTAAAAATTCTATTAAATCGGGATGCCTGGGTGGCTCAGTCAGTTAAGCAGCTGCCTTTGTTTCAGGTCATGAACCCAGAGTCCTGGGCGCAAGTCCCACATCAGACTCCCAGCTCAGTGGGGAGCCTGCTTCTCTCTCTGAGAGTGAGCTTATGCTCACTCACTCTTTCTCTCTGACAAACAAATAAATAAAATCTTTTTAAAAAATTCTATTAAGTTCTATTAAATCTACAGAAAAGCAGCTAATTTTAATTAATAAATTAGTTTAGCAAGGTTGCAGAAGATCGGTACACAAGAAACACACAAAAATATTTTTATACAATAGCAAAGAAATTTTGAAAATTAAAAAATTTTAAATAAAACCATTTATAATGGCATCAAAAAGACAAAACATTTAAGGATAACTTTAATGAAATATCTGTAATATCCATATAATGAAAATTACAAAACTTTCCTGAGAGAAATTAAAGGGCCTAAATAAACGAAGAGATAAACCACAGCCATTAATCAAAAGACTTAATACTGTTAGATATTAAGTCTCCCCAAAGTCATCTACTGATTTAGTACATTCTAATCAAAACTGCAGGAGCTATTTTGTAGTCAAAGTGCTTATAAAATATATGTGTAAAAGCAAAGATTAAAATAGCAAAATTTTGAAGAGTACCTGGTGGCTCAGTTGGTTAAGCGTCCAATTCTTGATTTCAGCTCAGATCATGATCTCAGGGTTATGAGATGGACCCCCATACTCAGTGGGGAGTGGGCTTGAGGATTCTCTTCCTCTGCCCCTCCCTCTACTCACACTCACTCCCTACAATAAATAAATAATTTTTTAAAATAGCAAAATTATAAAAAGGAACAAAAAGTTTGAGGACTTGTCATACCCAATTTTAAAATGTACTATAATGCTAAGGTAGTCAAGATAGTGTGAGATTAGCATAAGCTCAAACTTAGAGAGTCCAGAAATAGATCTACATGTATATGGCCAATTTATTTCCAACAAAGATTGCAAAGTGTTCAGTGGAAAACCATACTCTTTTCAAAATACAGTGCAAGAACACTGGACCTCCAAATACAAAAATATTAATTTACCTTTACCTTATACTTTTATATAAAAGTTAATCTGAAATGGAGCAAACAGTTAAGTATAAGAGTAAAAACTATAAAATTTCTAGAAAGAAACACAGAAAAAGTTTCTATGACTCTGAATTAGGAAAATACTTCTTAGGATACAAAATGCATGAGTTATTTTTAAAAATAATAAATTAGACATTCAAAATTAATAATTTCTTGTTTTCAAAAGACACTATTAAAAAAACAAACGTATCACCCTTATTTTGGTAGAAATTAATTTCGAAACACATCAAAGTTGGGGGCCTGAGTGGCTCAGTCAGTTAAGCGTCAGCCTTTGGCTCAGGTCAGTATCTCAGGGTTCTGAAATCGAGCCCTGCTTTGGGCTCCCTGCTCAGTGGGGAGTCTGTTTCTTCCTCTCCTTCTGTGTGCTCTCTCTCTCTCTCTCTCAAATAAATAAATAAATAAATCTTAAAACACAGACACAACCATCAAGGACTTGTATTTATAATACAGAAACACCTCCTACAATTCAGTAAGAACCTAATTTTTTTTTTTGAGAGGAGGAGAGAAAGTGAGAAAGAAAGGGAGAGAAAGAAGGGGAGCATGCTTATGAATGGTGAGGGGCAGAGGGAGAGGAAGAGAGAGAATCCCAAGCAGCCTCCACACCCAGCACAGAGCCTGACATGGGACTCAATCTCATGAACCTGAGATCATGACCTGAACAAGAATCAAGAGTGGGATGTTTTGCTTAGTGAAATAAGTCAATCAGAGAAAGACAACTATCATATGATATCCCTGATATGAGGAAGTGGAGATGCAACATGGGGGACTAGGGGGGCAGAAAAAGAAGAAAAGAAACAAGATGGGATTGGGAGGGAGACAAACCATAAGTGACTCTTAATCTTACAAAACAAACTGAGGGGTGCTGGGGGGAGGGGG